>JARFJB010002191.1:500000-640000 GCA_036346205.1 Vesta saturnalis
TGTGTGTTTGTGTCTATGGATGTATGTTAGTATCCACGTTAACTCCAGAACGAAAATACGTACGTGCTTAAAACTTTGCATTTAAGCATGTTGTCATTTGGTTTGGAGCTGATTAGATTTTGGAAGAAATCCAGCGGGGGAAAGGGAGGGTTATTGTGGGTAGTTTTTGGTTTTAGCAAATATTTCTTAAACAGGTGCATATTTCAAAGATATAAAAATATCCAGTCATAGACCTTAAACATATCGATTAATTATGTTCTATGCAATTTTTTGATACGATGCATACTTTAGTGTTAAAAAAATGCCTAACGTGCAATTTAATTTTTTTCAATATCTGAATAACGATACATTTTATTAGAAAATGTGTAGACATGTTTTTTAAAGAAAATTAAATTTTATATATAATATAATTAAATATGAATGAAAATGATTAAAATGTATGATTGATACTTTATAGAAGCGGGTGGCTTTGGAATTTTTTTTAAGTTAACACGTATTGTTTATGTCTATCTGGAATGAAGTTTTAAACGTCATTCTGACATAGATTACTGTTTTTGTTTTTACAATGTTGCCTGTTTTCGTTATGAACGAATGGAAGAGGTTGCATAGGTATGCTGAAATAAATTATAATTAAAACCATTTATTTAGTTACCATCTAGATGTCTTTCCAGAAGGTTTAAACGTCTGCGTGACATAGATTATTGTTTTTACTTGTAAGATGTTGAGTATTTACGTGATGAGCTTATTATAAAAGTAGATAAAGAAGTAATTATTTAAAAAAAATGTTATTAAAATTATTTGATTTCTTTTCATTTCCATTTTGTAGGGTGGGTGGTCGTGTAGTGTTCCACACCAGATTTTTGTTTTGATTGAACAGATGACTATAAACGTGAATAAATTGTTATTATAATTATTTCCTTTAGGAATACAAAGTAGTTTATTCTATTTTGTGGTTATAAAAACGAGCTTTTACCGACGCGAATGCATAAAATAATCCTGGGTATTGTTTGTATTGTAAGTATACGTATATCATATGTTCAGTGACGAGTGAGGTTCAGAAAAGTCGCAATTTTTTTAATACCAAAAAAATTGAAGCTACCAATGCCCAAAACATACAACTTTTAAAATTATGAATATTCTACTGTTTCCTCAATGTAATAATAATATTGTAACGAGGCCAAAATTTTTGTACCTATGGCTCTTTTACAATACAATAGAATGGTTTTGGCTGGAAGGCTTTAACCCAGTACAAACCAGAAAGTATAACCCAACAGCTAGTGAAGTAATTAGAGCACTTTGAATTCGTGGTCAGAAGATTTATTATATGCAGTGGACTAGTATAAATATTGGCAAACATAAGCGTTTTTAGTAGTAATGGTAAACGCCATCAATTTTATAAAATACAATCCCAAAATTTCAAAAAGGGAGTAAAAAGAAAAGGTTTCAAAGAGGAAATTTCATTTAGCACATATACAAAATTACAGATGAATCACAATTATTGTTTTACTCAACATACAAATTTATGTAAACTATTTCTACCACGAATTTAAAAAAACGAGACATGTTACCTAAATGCAGAAAACAGTAACACATCAAAGTAATTTGTTATTAGTAAACGCTAATGTATACTCAACACAAAAATTGTTAAGTTAAACTAAAGAGTTAGTAATTCTACCTCTAACAAACCGATCTTTTTGTGAAAGTATCTGTATTTAAAGTTAATAATAAAGAAAAATAAACGCTTCGCACACAAATAATGTAGAATTATATGAATGTTCTTTATACATAATTCTAACTGAAGATGAGAGACACCAAGACCATTACGATCGGTACAAAACTCGTTGATGTTCTGTCACTGTAAACTAACGGTTAAGACAAATATGTAGACAATGGTCAACAGTTATTACGTATAAGTTACACACATATATGAATATAGAATCTGTAAGGGAATTTTGTAAAAATGTATTCGTTTAACCAAATTCTAATACATATTTTAGTAAACGTACAAGTCATACGAGCAACCAAATAGTTCAACTGAAATCACCATGTTCAATATAATAGCTACCCAATTTCCACTTGAACAAGTAGGCCATGGATTGATGTTATATAATTAGTCATCATAAATTCATTGTCTTGATAACCAGGTGAAATGAATGTAATTGTAGACTAACCTGTTTCAATGTTATCGAGGAAGTATCGGTAGTGTGCAGATAATGGAATTAATAGTTAGAGTTAAGTAATCTTGAGCGTAGACAGAAGGCTACTATGTAATATAAGTAAGTATCGTAGAAGTTATTTTTCGTCAGTGTACAGAGCATAGTACAGAAAAATTCAGAAAAAGGAGGTCACATTGCACGATTTCCAAGACAAGCTCGCTGAAAAAGGAATATATAACAACCCTTATTCAATGTAAATAGTGCATTGCATTATATTACAATTAAGTTTGATCGTTTAATTAAAAATTAAACAGATGCACGTGTTTTTCAATTCACCATATTTTTGGAAAAAGTTATCTCTTATCAAATTAGATTCTAATTATTACGGCTAAATGTAATTTTTTATGAAATCTTTATAATTATTTTATTAAATTAATTGCAATGTAGAAATAAGTAAATAAAGATGTATAACGATGAGTTAAATAACTATTTATACCCACAAAAAACAAAATTACTATTTAATTAGAGAATACATTACAAGAATGATATTCACGACTCAGTGGCGTAACATAGGGGTTTGTCTTAGGGTAAAATTATTGTGAATGTATAATCAAATTATCTACATCACAATATGTGTGCATTAGTAAATAACAATGATAATATTGACGTCAATTTTAATCCCTCATGTTTTATTTTTCAGAGGACTGCTACCTTCTACTATTTTTAGTTTAGCTAGATATGCTAAATAAAATATATTGCTGGTTTTAATTGTATTTTTTGTTACTTTTAATCTCTAGGAGGCCAAACATACTTTTTAGTTCGTTCGGTGCAAACAAATATTTTTGACCTTAACAATTGTTCTTATCTGATTCACTTACTACAAGATCCTTTTTAAAGTGAATAACACGATTTCTTTTTTGTAGCACTTATTAAATATATGCTTTAATACCTAACTGTTTCTGGTTTTTCAATTCTGAATACTGTGTAAGGTAATTCTAGTTGTTAAATCTTAGGCAGTTCCATATTTTAATCAGGACATGCCATTGAAACGAAATATTAATATTTCGTTACAGTTTTTATACCTAAAGAAATCTAGAATTACTCTTAGCAGTGATCAAGAGAAAACCCTGAAGTAAAATTCTTACACCATTATTTAAAATGCAACGGTTCTGCTTCATAATTGAATTTCAGTAATAAATTAAATAAGCGTAAATGAAATGGAATCTATGTCTAATAATTTATAGAATTAAATGTTTTTTGCCTTCTATAATCAGTCATTTATTAATTAAAATTTTGATACTAGATCCAAATTAATATTATCGACCTGTTATTCTAGCAACAGATAATTTGAATATTGTAACCTGCCATTAATTTATCTACATTCGAATTTTTTATTAAACGAGTTGTTTCTTCATTACTTCCTATACGGATATGGTTTTTTTTTTTTGCGAATTAGTAATTTTTACTAACCAGGAAGTGAAATATGCTAATTTGTATTTAAGTTACAACCCTAAAATCATTAAAGATAAGTCTTAATTAAAATGACCTTGTTCTATAAATAATGTATAAAAATATATTGAAAAGAGAACTACCTACTGAATAATTTATATCTACTATGAAATATGGTAGCATGGAATTTGACATTGAGTGCATTCCACCTGTAGTTAACGGATACAAAAGAAAATCAACATCGATCTTCGCGATTGTAAACTAGTACAGGACTCCTACGCAATATTCTTTTAGCATCGTTAACATTTTATTGCCTACAAAATTAATGAGTAATTTTATTAATGTATAGGCACCACTATATAGAAGAGAAGTAATTTGCACTTTGATTAAGTGCAATGCATACTTTTCCTAAATATTGCTATAAAGTCGATAGTATTTATTACCTATAAATATAAATTATAATGTAAATTACGTACTAAAAGCCAAGTCAAAAGATACGCGTTTAGAGATTTAAATTACTCCAGTTTAATCTTGGTTTTATGAAACTGGGTATTTGTGTACAGTAAGACAACGGTGATAATACGTTCAGCTTTAGTCCTAATGTGAAAGTTAATAAACTCATCAAGATATAACAGTTTGTCAGATAAAGTGTAGTAAGTTAATCTTCCAGAAATGTTCACGTAGTGACAACAATATTAACGTGTTAAGCTTTAGACTCTTTAGATTAATTGTTAAAATAGTTGTTACGGCACACACCATATTAAAAATTACACAACAAACTTTGTGTGTTTAAAACCATATCATAGGTCAGCATATCGTGTTAGCCTGATATAGAATGGTTATCCGGCAATACCTATGGATACAACCGCTTCCCGACAAAATAGCTTGGGCAATATAGCCCCGGCGAAACAGCCATAGAAGAATAACAAACCAATGAAACAGGCAAAACAACAAAGCTACATTAGGTTTTTTCTTTCACAAGAGTGCGTGTGTCGCAAAGCTTGTACGTCTCATAGATCTTAACTTCTACAACTTTTGGAGATGATTGACCTGTGAGTAAGAGGGGAGTGCATTTTATTTTCATTTTACATAATAACTCAACAACGATTGGATTAAAATATGATTATTGATTATGATGCATTTGTGGGATAAGGAGTAAGAGGGATACGTTTTACTTTCTTTCGACGGAAATAACTCATTTCCATGAAAAGTGATGACATTCTAATTAGACGTAAGCGTTTATAATGAAAATGACATGATTTTTAGTGGTGATTGATCCACTTAGGGTGTATAGGCGTCAGGAGGTAAACGTCATTTGTATTTCTTCCGCAGTAACTGAAAACTTGACAAATTGCTTAATTGCACGTAATATTGTATAATTAATCTTTTACACATGTAAATTTAACTAAATATTCAATTCATTAATTTACCTCATTTATTATGCAGGGCAATTCAGGAGGAAATGAAACTATTTTAAGGGCATGTCCAGGAGGCCAAAATAAGCAATCTAAGCTCATATGTTCTAGCCCGATTTTTGTTTTTTTCAGAGATGCTGTAATTAATTTTACTTTAAAAGCTGAAGAAATATGTATTACACAACTAAAAATGAAAACAAATAAACAAATAGCATTTAATTCATAACGAATTTTCGAAAACATCACCTCCCACTTCGAGACACTTATTTGCGCGTTTATAATATGATCTAATAACGAGTTTTGGCGAACGATTATTCGCTCTAATGAACGCTGCAGGATTAAGAATGTGATGTAGTAACGCATCCCTTGGGTCCACTTTCGCAGCATAAACCAACGACTTCATCCATCGCCAAAGACAAAAATCTAGAGTGACATCCGGTGATGTTGGTGGCCAAGGGTGCGGGACGACTCTGCCAGTCCAGCGACCGTCAAAATGGGTATTCAGAAATTTGTTAACATTATTTGAAAAATGAGGAGGCGCCTCATCATGTAAGATAATACGTGGTCGAATATTCAAAGGAACCTCATTCAATATTTCCTCTAAATGATATACTAAAAATGTAAATAATCCAGTAAGACGCCTCTCCAATACGAAAGGACCGAATAACTGATCATTTAGAATGCCGCACAATACGGTAATACTAAACCGACGTTCAAAAGTGTGTTCTTGCGTAGCATAGGGATTATCCTCCGACCATCGATGATTATTGTGGCAACTGTTAAATCCATCTCGAATAAACGGGCTTCGTGCCTAAATAAAATGCATTTGAGCAATCTTCTGTTTTCATGAATCTATTGGCAAATTTGTAACCTTAAAGGAAAATCGCCTTTTTTTAGATTTTGCACTAGTTGCACATCAAAAGCGTGCAAACCTTGTTTTAGTGTTCTCCAAACCATTATGTGTGGAATTTGAAATTGGAATACGATACGCATTGTACTTGTCTCTGGATTATTGTCTACAAAATCCAGAATGTCTTCTTCAAGCCCCAAACCGAACCACTGCTGTCTTTCAGAAACAATATTTGCACTATTTATTTTGAGAATCTCATAAAATTAGCTAAACTGTCAGTTTTTAAGACACTATGAGTTTCAAATTATCATTTGGTACAATGTTGTCAAAGTTAAATTGATTAATTTTTTATTTTCGTTTTCTTTGTTTTGTAACAAGTATTTCTTCAGTTTTTAAATTACAATTAATCAAACTGAAACAAAACAAAAATCGGATTAGAACATAGGAACTTATTTTGCTTATTTTGGCCTCCTGGAGACGTCCTTAAAAAATAGCCATTTCCTCCTGAATCACCCTGTATCGAGAATGTTATTATTTTACATGTACAGTGAACTCTGTTGCTGGTTTTTGATAGCTATGTATATTTTTATCACATCCTTTGTAATAAAAATATCTGATGTGGAACACCAGACCTTCACGACCACTTCTATAAAAATATAGATAACACAGTTTAAGCATTTTTAATCTGACTTAATTAATTTTTAATGCATTTTAGCTTCGTATTATAATACATTGTAAAGAAAAGTTAGGTGAAACTAAATTATCTTTAAAAAACGCGTCTTTGCACTTTCTTATAGTATTAACCATTATTCAGATATTGAACGTATGTTCCACGGTAGGAAATTGTTATTGCCGCCAAATTACGCCTCGTATCAAAAAATTGCTCGAACACAATTAATCGGTATGTTACGATCTACATCTAGGTACCTTTACATCTTTGAAGTATGCAGCTGTACCAGAAATATTTGATAAAAACCAAAAACTACCTCTAATAAGCCCCCCTTCCACCACTGCATTTCTCCTAAAATCTAATCAATTCCAGGAAAAATGAAATGACGCTTAAATACAACTTTTCAAATACACATATATTATAGTTCTCTAGTTATGGAGGATAGTAACATATATCCACACATCCAAACACGCACGCACACGCGCACACACGCGCGCACGCGCTCACACGCACGTGCCCGCACACACCTACACACGCACTCATACTCGCATGCACGCACGCACAAGCACACGTGCACGCACACTCACCCACACCGACACTCACACTCACACTCACGCTCACACACACACTCACACTCATTCTCACACTCACAATCATACACTCACGCATTCACACACACCCACACCCACACTCACACTCACACCCACACCCACACAAACAACCACACCCACACCAACACCCACACCCACAATCACACCCACACCCACACCCTCACTCACACCCACACCCACACTCACACGCACACGCACACCCACACCCACACCCGCCCACACACACCTACACCCACACCCACACCCACACCAATAAACACACCCAGATACACCCACAAACACACACCCACACCTACAACCACAACCTCACCCACACCCACACGCATACTCAGACCCACACCCACACCAATAAACACACCCAGATATACCCACAAACACACACCCACACCTACAACCACAACCTCACCCACACCCACACGCACACTCAGACCCACACCCACACCCACACCAACACACCCACACACACCCACAAACATACACCCACACCTACAGCCACACCCTCACCCACATCCACACGCACACACACGCACACGCACACGCACACGCACACGCACACGCACACGCACACGCACACGCACACGCACACGCACACGCACACGCACACGCACACGCACACGCACACGCACACGCACACGCACACGCACACGCACACGCACACGCACACGCACACGCACACGACACACACGCACACGCACACGCACACGCACACGCACACGCACACGCACACGCACACGCACACACACACACACACACACACACACACACACACACACACATACACGACAGTGAAGGAAAAATCAATTGAATAACCTTCTATACCTACATATGTATGTGTTATTGACCTATAGGGTTGAAACTTTTATATTTCTATGGGAGCAGTGTTGGCAAAAACATTAATTTATACAACGTTGTTCGGAGAAGTTCTAAATGTATTACTTGGACGGGTAAAAACTAAATTTATATATACCACTGGTATAGAGATAGCCATGAGATGTTTTAGCAAGCCGGTTCCCTCAAAAATCAAACTACTCGGATTATCCCACGCCAAATTGAATTTCCATTCCTACAGACCTTTTTAGAATAGCCTGTTACCAAATTTGATAGATTAGATTACAGGAAAATTTAGTTTGTTCGAATCTTTTCATAGCTCAACTTCATGACGATCTCAAACAAAACCTTTAACCAAAACTGCCTTTTGGAGAGTTACAGTTTCACCAAACTTGCGTACTTCAAATACTTCATGCCTGATGCTAGTTTTTATAACCCAATATATATATATATATATATATATATATATATATATATATATACATAAATGAATCCCTACTTTCCTTGGTCACGCCACAACTTAAGAATGACTTTACAGGTTTCATGGATTTTTTTTTGAAGTTTTATAATACTTTGTAGATGGTTCTTACGGGAAGAAAAATTAAGAAAATCGCGTAGAAAATTGGAAAACTTAAGAAAACTTAACCACTATTAGAACTTCGCTACTTTGACAGTTCGCGCGCCGCAAATGGCATTTAACAGCTGCATCGGTCGGGATTTATCGATCGAGAGTGTGTTCTTTGTGAAGTGTAGGTATCCACTAAAAAGTTTTCTTCGAAATTTCGCCCCTAAGAGGGTGGGTTGAATTACACGCCCTTCAATTAAAATTATGAGGCACGTGTATCATACAATTTTATTAACGCCCCCCCCCCCCTCCAATCTGAGATCGCATCAACGCGCGTCGGGTACAGCTAGTAATATAAAATCCCTTATAGTTTATTCAAAACCGTCCACAAACATCCCAGCGTATCATCAGTGCTCTCCGGAACTGTTCACTACAAAACCAACCGCACATCAAATGAAACCTTAATTCTTTGGAATAATAACCGCTTTAGCGAAACTCGGAAAAACTCGTATGTAACCAAATGTTCTAAATTCTTGCGCGCATCCTTGTAATCAAGGAAATGTATTGCACCACAACCGCCATACGAATCGGGAGCTACACAACTTTCGCCCTTTACCGCTTTTCTAGTTCATGCTCGAATCTCTCTCTCTGTCGTGCCCTCAAGAAATTCTACCAGCTATCACGAATCCACACTCTCAAATACGAACTTTAAAAAATTGCATATCAGTTTTATTTCCTACAGCCCTCTAATACGTCGAAGTGATATCGTCACTCACTCTAAATAGGAGGGCTGTTGTCTTTCCAGTGAATCTATCTAGCAGGCTACGATGTGTGAGCTGGTGCAGATCTAAACCAGATGGTCGCATCCGGTGTACGACTTCATTACAGACGATGAAACTTGGGTATAGTCTATAATCCTGAAAAAAGAAGCAATCGTCAGTTTGGGCCTTTGAGTTGGCTCCAACAAAGGTTGTTTGTGAAAATAGTTAAAATAATGAGATAGTCGCCACATTTTTTGGAATTACTAAACATGTTTTCACTGTTTCAATGTTCGCGAAAAGCTCCCAAGATCATCTTGCATCATAGTAAAGCTCGCCCTCGCATTGCTACTTAAACTATTGAGTATTTGAGTGCTCAAAATACTGAAATAATAGGTAATTTTCCAGACCAAGTACGTAATGATTTCCTTTTATTTCCGCGTGTAAAGGCAAAGCTACAGGGTCTACTTTTGGAAACGTCTGAAGTAGCGGTTGATGTATCCGAATAAAGAATCGAATGTGAATGTTTGTTAGTATCAGAACAATAAGACATACGTACTTAAAATAACTTGTTTCGTTACTACTGGAGAGGATAGAATTTTGAAAGAAACCCAAAGCGGGAAAGGGGGATGTGTTAGACGTGAATTAGTTTTTGATGTTTATCAAATGTTTCTGAAACAGTTAAAATTTCAAAGATATAAAAATATATTAGAATTATACATTAAATGTTCTATATATTTGTCGACAAGAAATACCCTAGGTACAATTTAAATTTTTTCAGTATCTGAGTTAAGATCAAGTTTACAAGAAAAATTATGGATATTTTTTTAAAATAATTCAATTTTGCGTAAATCTTCTTAATAAAATTTCTTTATACGAAACCAAATAAGCCGTAAAGGTTAATTACATATTATCTAAAATGCGCAAACTCAAAGATATTTTTTCAAGTTGGCGTCTAAATCTAAATCTCTATTAAAGTTTGTCTGACATGACGGTTTAATCGTCCATCTAACATAAATTGTTATTAACTATTGTAAAAAAGTTTCATGAACTGTAAGGATTAATTTAATGCTTAGATAGCAGTGTTATCCTAGTAACCACAGTACCGCTTGACGAAACAGGAACAGTTGAATAATACAAACGTAATTGTATAAACACACCCTATTTTAAATTTTAAATTTTCGTACATTTCGAGAATATCAACATATTATTCCCTTCTTTAGAATTTTAAGTCTTAGAAGGAATTAAACATTGAGATTAGACAACAAAAAAAACAGTTCGAATAAGTGCTTAAAATAGATTGTGTTAATAAAATAATATTAATAATATAAAAAATAATAATTTTTGTTAACGTTACTTTATTAACATAATCTACTTTAAGCACTTATTCATACTGTTTTTTTTTATTGTCTAATCTCAATGTTTAATTAATTTCTTCTAAGACTTAAATTTCTGAAGAAGGGAATAATAACATGATGATATTGTTGCTTTCGGGGTGTTGTCCATTTTTATTGTGAACATATTACAAAAGAGGAGCATAATCGTAAAGATGCATAATATATATATATATATATATATATATATATATATATATATATATATATATATATATATATATATATATATATATATATATATTAACTGTGATGCCGAAGAATGGATCAAATTGACAAGATATCGAAAAATTATATTAAGAAAATGAATTTAGAATGCAATAAAGACCCCATACAGCAATTTTCAACTAAATCAGAAAAAAAAATATCAATTATTCCCCTCTGCCTTTATTACGAAACATCATAAAATCTTGTTTTACCTGGAAATAGTTTTAATAACATAAATGAAATAATTTTAGGCCAAAATCAATCAAATATTTGTAAAATAGACATTTTGTGAGAGGAAATTTAAAAAATAATACGTTTTATCCTCGTCACTGGATGTGTTCATGCCCCGTATATTGAAGCGCATGAGCTGATCTAATATCTGTTAACCGGTAAATAAAATAATACGGAATTATTATTTGTAATTAAAACTTAATAACACATTGTTTATCCTTATTAAGTTTAATGTTGGCTAGTACATTTGAAATTAGGGATATTTTTGAATTGAATAGGTTGACTTTGGAAAAATCAAATATTTCGGCTTATTTTTTAAATTTTCTTCTCACAAATTGTCTGTTTTACAAATATTTGAGTAATTTATGTTATTAAAACTATTTCCAGGTAAAACAAGATTTTATGATGTTTCGTAATAGAGGGGGATAAATGTTTTTTTTTCTGATTTGGTTGAAAATTGATATATGGGGTCTTTATTGCATTCTAAATACATTTTCTTAATACAATTTTTCAATATCTTGTCAATGTGACACATTTTTAGGCATCATAGTTAACATTTTTCAAAATTCCCGCCAAGCCTATGGTCACGTGACAAATGTCATAATGGTTTTTTTAGTTGCCAGAAATGCAAAAACGAACCGTCAATAGAGTTTTTCAGTAATTTCAATAATACAAATTACATGTATATATATATATATATATATATATATATATATACCTTAGTCCAAAAGTTGATACCTTCCGAAATACAGGGTATCAAAGATATTATTTTTTTAAACTCTTTTAAATATGCGCGGATCGGAGTGTGGACCGGGCCACTTTTTGGTTATATCGAGAGTATGTTTAGGGAAAAAGTGGGTCTGGAGATGGAAAGTAAACGTAGTGCCGACGTCCAGAATTAGGGTAGACAAACTAGTTGATAATGGTGCCAGAATGAAATACGCAGATGTTGTGAGTAAAGAGTTGAATGTGAATGAAACAATGTGGGACGAACAAATAGAAGATACTGACGTTGAAACTGCATGGATAAACTTGAAAAACTGTGTTGTCAATTGTGCTGTGCGGATATGTGGAAGGGCGACTGTAGGTAGATAATAGGAGAAATGTGCTTGGTGGAATGAGTCAGTAAAACATGGCAATGATTTCTGCGAAAAATAAGATTGAGAAAATGCGATTGTATGAGGTGTACAGATTAAGAAACAAAGAAGCGAAGGACGCAGTGAGAATAAGTAAAGAGGACGCGATGGCTGTGGAAGGAGAGAAAATGTAGAATGATTTTGAGGGAAACAAGAAACTCTTCTGGAAATGGGTCAAAATTACAAAACGTGGCCCAAAATAAAACGCTACAGGAGTTATGAATACGAGCAACAAAATAGCATCGGATGATTGTGAAGTGAGGAAATGCTGACAAGAATATTTCGGAAAGCTGTACAGTAATGTGGAAAATAAGACTGCAGGGTTAATTAAGGAGAATGTAGAAGGAATGGTGAATGAAACTGAGGATATTGGGACAAATGAGGTAGAGAAAACGGTAGGAAGATTGAAAAACGGCAAGGGAGCAGGCGTAGACGAAATCACTGGTGAAATGCTGAAGTATGGGGGTGCAAAGCTTATACGAAGATTGTGTGAATTATTCAATGTATATGAAAAAGTTTGCTCAGCGTGCCTGGTAAAGTATTTGGAAGAATTCTAATTGATAGAGTACGAGAAACTACACAAACTAAGATTTGGTATGTGCAGTGTGCCAGAGACAGGATGTGTCGATCAGATGGTTGCTCTCCAGCAGGTGAACGAAAAGTGTTTAAGGGTAAAAAGGAAGCTGTACCGTGCATTTGTAGATCTGGAGAAAGCATACGACAGAGTGAATAGGGAGAACCTGTGAGAAATATTAAATGAACATGGCGTAAATAAAGGTCTAATATATGGAATAAGGGCAGTATACAACGGTAGTCGGGCATGTATTAGGCTGAGAGAAGGTGTCAGTGAATATTTTAATATTGAACAAGTAGTGCGACAGGGCTGTGTGATGTCACCGTGATTGTTCAGTGTATACATGGATAAATGTATGGTTTGGTCACATTGAGAGAATGAACAACGCAAGATTAACGAAGAAAATATATGTTGGTGAGGTTAGAGGAAAGGCCGGGTCTGGTAGGCCGCGTAAAACTTGGCAGAATGTAGTAGAATGTATGATAAATGAAAGAAAGATAAGGAATTTTAAAAATAAAAGGGCATGTCAGATACAATGTATGAACCTTGCAGAAGCTAGAGAGGTATGCGGAGATAGAAAAGCATGGAGAAAGATTGAGAATGAAAAATAAATAAGAGGCAAGGATTGTTTTGCCTACCCCGCAAGGGAATGGCGTAAAGGTTAAGTTAAGTTTTTTAAATATCTATCTTAATAATAGCAGGATTTGCATATAATTCTATATTTAAAGAATATGTTAATGGTGAATCTACAAGATCAACCTGTTCGTTTATTAAATTTAAATGTACTCTTTATTACAAAAATGTAAAGATTCAATGTTGTCTTGTGAAGTCATAAGGTGATTATTTACTATTGAATGTTGGACATAATTTCATTTGTCTGTGTGTTTGTAGTTGTAACACCTAATGTGTTCTTTGCCTCTATATCAAAGTTCCGAAGTGTTTGTCCCAGACAGAAATACAGAATGTGCAGTTCAATTTATAAATACCCGACTTCAAAATGTCGTTAGTTGAGACTTTGGCATTAATTGAACATTTCAGAACATTGGTGCTGGTTTTGAAAACTACTTTGTACTTCTCGTTCTTTTGCAATATGTGAGCTACTTTTTATGGTTTTTTTCCAAAATATGAAATTGATATGTATTTAATTTATGCCGGTTCTGTGTTAACTGGGTAAACGTCTCTGATAGAAAATTTGGATTTTTGATTTTAAACTATAGTGCCGATTATATTTGAAATGTAACCATTTGCTTGTACGATTTGTTTTATAATTGATATTTATTTATTGAAGTTTGTTTGGTTTAATAGCAAAGACAGTTTTGAGTACAAGTGATCTACATGCGGCTAACTTATGTGTTTTATGGTGAGATAAATCGTGTGAAATTGTAATATCTGTATGTGAAGGTTTTCTGTATATGAAGAACTCAAACTTGCTTCGTGTATTAATTTTTATGTTTATACCTAGAAAATTAATGATTCTATTTTGTTCTTTTTCTAGTGTAAATTTTATGTTAGGATATAACTTGTTAATTAAAATTAAATACTCATCAAAGAAATCTGATGAACTGTCAAAACATGTTAAAATATCATCAACATAACGAAACCAAAATACAATTTAATCAGAAAGATTTAATTCAAAAATTTAGTCTTCTAAATTATCCATAAAGGTATTAGATAAAATGGGCGAAATTAGACTGCCCATAGGTAAACCATTTTTTATAAATAAATCTTATTATTAAATGTGAAATGATACAAGTTTTGATTGGACTCATCTAATTTTTTTCTTCACTTCCGGTTAGCCAAGAAACAAAATGGTGGTTTTTAGAATTTTTTTTGACTTTTTTTAATGTAACACCCTGTATATTTTCAGATATGGCCAAATTCATTTATTTCAGCTATTCGCCGGTATAAAGTTTTTAAAAATCGATGCAGAATTAACTGATCAATCAATTTTTAAGGAGAGGCCTGCAAAATCGGTTGTCAACAATTATTTATCAGTAATTTTTTTGTAAGTAAGCTCTGGAATATTTTTATCATAAATGTCACAATTATTGTGTTTGAGATCTATAACCAGATATTTTACCATTGAAATGATGTTTTCCGATATAGAAAAGGCAAATATTGTCCTTTATTTCGCTGAAACTAAATCTATTGTACAAACCAGAAGAAAGTTTTTCAGGAAATTTAATAAAATACCAACAACTGCTAAGACAATAAGAAAATGGTTCAACAATTTTAAAAACAATGCATCGTTGTCACGTAAGAAACGAATTACAGGTAACAATAATGTTATTAATGATACAATAGCTATTTATGAGTTTATGACAAGATCTCCTAAGTCATCAATAAGAAAACTCGCGGCACATTTTGATATAAGTCGCTCTAGAGTGCATAGAATCTTACAAGCACTGAAACTTAAACCATATAAAATTCAGCTACAATCAAAGGGATTACAAAAAACGCCTTTTTATATCTGAAATTTTATTGGATTTAATGAGAATTACTCCTGACCTCCAGTTAATAACGTCCGATGAAGCAAGTTTTCATCTAATCAATAGACACAACTGCAGGATTTGGAGTGAAGAGAATCCACGTGAATTTGATGAAACTGTAAGAGACTCACCTAGAGTAAATGTTTGGTGTGCTGTAAGTAAAAACGAAATTTATGGGCCATTCTTTTTTGCTGAAAAAACAGCAAACGGTGCTAACTATACGGACATGTTAGAGTTATTTTTTCATCCCCAAATAGACCAGAATGAAAATAAAATTTATTTCTAACAATACGGATCACCTGCCCATTATTCGCTAATTGCTCGAGCATCTGTAGCCAATAAATTTGGTAATAATTGGATCGGCAGGGGAGGTCCAATTGAATGGGCCCCAAATTCGCCAGATTTGACGGCACCAGATTTGTTTATATGGGGTTATGTTAAGTCTCTGGCTTATAATCCTGCACCCCAAAATTTAGATGAACTAAAATCCTACATACATCGCACTCTTGAATCTATAACACCCCTTATGCTAGAAAACGCATTTACGAATTTAGTAATGCGCTTACACAAGTGTATTAGTGAAAACGGGGGTCATATAGAACATTTGTTAAACTAAGGTGTCCACGGGACAACTATTTTATCCACTAAATATGTGTTGTCATTATTTGTTAAATTGTTTTCAATAAATTGTCAAATAAAAAATCTTATACATTTAATTTTGTTTTCATGAACTGATTTTGCAGACTTATGCTATGAACAGCTCACTAAATTGTGATATTTATGATAAAAATATTCCAAAGCCTACCTACTAAAAAATTACAGAAATAATTGTTGACTACCGATTTTGCAGGCTTCTACTCAAAAATTGATTGCTCAGTTAATTCTGCATCGATTTTTAAAAACCTTATACCGACAGATAGCTGAAAGAAATGGCTTTCGCTTTATCACAAAATATACAGGGTGTTAGATTAAAAAAAGTCAACAAAAAAATTCTAAAAACCACCATCTTGTTTTTTGGCTAACCGGAAGTGTAGAGAAAATTTAGATAGTCCAATCAAAACGTATCATTGTGAAGCATTTCAATGAAAACCGCAAGTGTCTAACTTTATTCGTTTAAAGTTATAAGCCCTTAAAGTAGGGGAATATATAGTGGGACACTCTGTATTATATTCCGTGTAAATTTTACTTCAAAGTGGTTAAACATTCGCTGCAAGCGGTATGTGAATGTGCCGGACATCCAATGGCCATATTGTCTACTATTTCGTGTTGTTTTATTACGACTTCTTCCGCGACCTGCTTGAATTTCATTGACTGCTGCTGCAACATCTAGTTCTAAGCCAAGGAGACATTTGCTCTTCTTCTCATCTCAACGGGAACTAGTGTATTTTCAGATCTTCTTTGAATTTAAGGTTTAATCAAATCCGATGAAATTTCCTCCAAAAAGCTGCTTCTTTCAATTTTAGCTATTTTTTTGTTGTTCGATTAAATACTCAATGCATTTATACCACAAATATTGAGTAAATCATATAATATTACTGTTGGCCATCTTCTTGTAGTTCTTACTACATTGTAATTATTGATGTCGACACCAATTTTTGTATGATTGTAAAAGGTAACAATCTCAGGTTTTTGTTTGTCTCCAGTTCCGTGATCAATGTTAAAATCGTTATGCATAGATGACACCAATAATGTCGTCTTATTCTTATGTTGTGTATAAGAAACTAAAGTCATTGAGTTTTGATAACCAAAAATTGACGAATTAATTTTGCGTTGTTTAGAAGGCAAACATTCCTTTGGAATCGGTCGTTTATTTGTTCTGAGAGTTCCAACATATGATAATTGTTTTAGTAATAATTTTGTTACTACTGGTACGCTAGTAAACAAATTATCTCCGGTTATATTTCTACCAGTTCTATAAATTGGCTTAGTCAACATCATGACAATATCTTCACTGGAATTGTTTTGTGAGTAAGGTCCATCTGGCTGCTTTCCGCAATAAACATCTGAATTCAAAGTATAGGTGGTTTTTACATAATCTAAAGTAAATACTTTGATACCATACTTTGAGGGTTTATTAGGAATATATTGTCTAAATGAGCAATTGCCTCTATAAGCTAGCAATTGCTCATTGATAGTTAAGTATTCACCTAGTGAGTAATATTTTTGAAATTTTCAAGGCAATATTCAACAATCTCACGAATTGGAGCAAGTTTATCGTGCACCCTTCGCGTGGGTCGGTCGTGATATTATCGAAGCGAAGACAGCGTAAAATAAATGAAATCTACGCTCACTCATCGTAAGATAACACGCTTCTAACCCGCAACCTTTGGAATTATCCCACAATTTTGAAATGTTTAGTCTACTACTTTTGGGAGTACCAATCAAATAAACTAAACCAGTGAAAGCCTTCATTTCAATGCGATCTGTAGCAATTGCATCTCTTTCTGGGAAAAAATTGCTACCCATTTTGTCGACATGAATGTTAGTATACTCGACAAGCAAATCAATAAACTTATCAGAGGCAAATAATTTCAAACATTCATAAGCACTCTATTTGGCAGTAGCGGTTGGTCCCATTATTTGGGTAATAATATTGCATGCTCGTGTTTTTGAAGGCACTCGTTGAATTTTTTTGAACCATTTTGTTTCATCTTTGCCTAAGAAATACTCGTCATTGTCTTCAAGATCGGGCAATTCGGCATCAACTTCATCATCTTCCGAGTGAGACGATGCTTCTGCCAAATCCTTCTATCAAATCGGCGTCCGAGTCATTAGTTTCAATCTCCTTTTCGGGATCACATAGCTCTTCGTACCATTGCAACCACTGTTTGTGATCTTTCGAAGTAGTCATATTGTCCACTGTAAAATACTTGCTATTTAAAAGCAACGAATTTATAATAATAACTTTCAAGGTTTGTGGCTTTATAAAAACTACCACGTGCACTATTTTACGATAAAACGTTGCAGTGTACTTCCTTGAACGTTAACAAGATAATACTGAAAGCGGCACCACTTCTAGGTTTATACAAATGCAATTGCGCGCAAAATACGTGCGCGGGATGACGTTAGTAATCCGCGCGACTACTCGAGGGTTAATTTTTTTAGTGAATATAGAAAAAAGGGAAAGTTTGAAACTTTTGTTAAGAAATTCTAATTCTTTGGTACTAAATTGAACATTTTTCAAATTCATGTGAACATAAAATACATAAGTTAGTTGCATATAGATCATTAATAAATAGAGAAATGTTATTATCATTAAACCAAACAACTTTCAATAAAAAAATATCAATTATAAAACAAATTGACAAGCAAATGGTTACATTTCAAATATAATCGACACTAGTTAAAAATCAAGAGTGCAAATTTTCTATTAAAAACATTTACCCAGTTAACACAAAACTGCCAGAAAATAAATCCATATGACATTGAAAAAGAACAAGAAGTGCAGAGCAGTTTTAAAAACTAATACCAATGTTCTTAAACGTTTATTTAGTGCAACAGGTTCAACTAAAGACATTTTGAAGTCGGGTATTTGTAAATTAAACTGTACTTTATGTAATTCTGTTTATATTGGACAATCACTTAGGAACTTTAATATTAGATACAAAGAACACATTAAATGTTACAAATATAAACACATCTACAAATGAAATTATGCCAAACATTTAATAGTAAATGATCACCTTATGACTTTACAACATTATAAATCTTTACATTTTTGTAATAAAAAAGACAAATTAGATGTTTTGAAAGCCTTCGAAATTTATAAACATAAACAGCAATTACCTTTAATGAACGGACAGATATTTTGAATATAGAATTATAATTTACGGCAAGTCTGCTGTTTTACCTTTATGATTTGTTACGATGACTACTTGGTTATTTTACTTATATACTTTTCCTTGATAATGGTACATGTGAAACTCGTAGATAAATAAAATTGTGGAATTATATTGTATTTAAAACTTTAGTGCTATTAAATATGGAATTCCATGAAGTACCTAAGAATATAAATTTATTTTTCATATAATTGCTTCTATTACATTGATTTTTTTCATAGCAAATGCAATATACCCAACACAGTAATATTTCTGAAATCTGTACTTCATGGTACGTGACCTTTGTCCATAATTTTAGAATTATGTTGATTGGAAACACCCGAGGGTGTTAAAAGGAATGATTGATAAAAAAAGGGCGTCAGTAAATATTCATGATGAATTAATATTTTGTAAAGTTACTTTGAAGAATTCCACTTTTGAATAATGAATAAATGACATATTCTACTATTAAAGGATTATTTGTAATTATGAATATCTAATATTGAAATCGGATGAGCAAGAGATACAAATAAATTGTTGATAGCAGAACTTGTGATTTATTAATTATTTTTAATAAATATTTTAATCTTGTTCTCACTATACGGTTTTCAAAATTCAATCTTATCTCTATTCAAATACTCGGGTTAGTACATATTATTTATTTCTATTTTAATACATTTTTGTTCTAATCTACTGTTTTGTATATATTAGATGTATAACCAAAGAACGTAGTTTGTGTATTGTGTGAGTTGGTAATTAAGAGTTAATAAAGTCGATTTTCGTATTACACTTCCATTAGACGATTAAGTAATTCGCAGAAATAAATGTATCATATCGAAATAATTACGTATCAGGTAAACTATGACATTTTTTAAAACAGAATCATGCACAATTATACATCTAAGTGTAATACTGTCAATTGTTAGTCAACATTAATAATAACCCGGAAGTAAATTCAGATCGAGTTGCATAAAAATAGGTGAATATGAATCACAGCTACTTTAGATAAAAACGATATTTTTTTAAGTTTACTTAAAAAATGCGATTAAAATGAAATCTGAAAGTAACATTAATAAGCAAACCTAAATTGCATAAGAATCGTATTATGTGTTGTTTTTCTATTTAGTATTGAGTTATCTCCTGAACAGAGAATCAATTAATTAATTAATCTATTCGTGACAAAACTTTTACAAAGAGAAAATCTTGAAATATGAGAATTGGGTATTAGCTACGTCTCAGTAACCTAAAAATATCTTCAACACCCTGTATATTTTTAAATATTCTTATTCTGTCATTGCCTATCTGGTAGTTTTTTTTTTAATTAGGACCAGCCGTTACAGAGTTATTCGACTTTTTAGAAAAAATATGACATATGCAAACACAACGAATAAAATCTGCCACATTGTGACGGATTAATCAAAAACATTTTGTCATCCGAAAAATTTAAAGTTAAATTCCGTAGTACAAGGTGTTTCTACGGCGGTACAATAACTAAACACCCTGTATTTTGGTGTTGCTACGGTGGTACAATAACTGAACACCCTGTATTTTATAAGTGATTCAGATAGAGAAATAAATTCTCTTTCGATTTTATATTGGGTTTCCTATACCTAAAGTTAACACTTTTTAAATTATTGCAGTTTTAAGAATAACAGGACCGTCTTATGCGAATTCTAATTTTTGACAAGGCTGTGAAAGCAACTGCAAAAAACAAAAACAATTATCTGTCATATTAATTCGCAGTATATGAGCATTTGTGTGATACGCTCCATAAGTTCATTGTTTTGTGGATCAGAATGAATTTTTCTAGAGAAAAGTGTGTTGATATGATCTATGTATTAGGAGAAAGTGATCGAAACTGCCTTCTTGCGTCCCGCAGGTATGCTGAGAAGTATCCTGACAGAAGACACCAACCTGAAGTTAGCTTCGAAAGACTCAAAGGAAGGTTTGAAACAACAGGCAGTGTTAATTATACAAAATGTATGCGTGCAAGGTATGCAGCTAATGAGGAAAACGCATTAATGGTTGTTGATACAGTGCACTCGAAAACTTTCTCAACAAATTTTTGATGCGTCATACATCTGTACACCGTATTTTGAAAAGTAATAAATTCCATCTCTACCATATCCAAAAAACGAGAAACTTTTTCCGCAAGATTTAGAAAGCCAGAGGAAATTTTGTGAGTGGATTAATAATAAATTGAATGCCGAACCAGGTTTTTTGAACTGTGCCCTTTTTACCGATGAGGCCACTTTTAGTAACAAAGGTCTCCCTAATCAGCGAACTTTCCAGCATTACGCTACCGAGAAGCCCGAATTCCTGAGAGCAGTTGATTACAAACATCAGTGGTCAATAAGCTTTAGGGGTAGAATTGTTAATCCACATTTATTTGAGAACCATCTTAGTGGTCAAATGTATCTCCACTTTCCTGAACATGAATTGAACGATTTACTGTAACATTTCCCTGAAAATGTTGTCGCTAGATCGTGGTACCAACCTGATGGTGCACCGACGCATTAGACGCTTAATGTTCGAAATTTTTTAAATATTAGATTCCTTGGTCGCTGGATTGGACTAGGTGGTCCACAGAACTGCTCTGCTAGGTCTTCCGACATATCTTTACTAGATTTTTTCTTTTGGGGCTACATAAAGGACATTACATACCTAACTCCTACAACTACTAGCGAAGATATGGAAGAGAGAATTTGTGATGCTTTTCGCCAAGTGACCCATGAATGCTAATTGACGTTAAATGTTCATTTTCGGAACGAATTCAACTGGCTGCAACAAAATATTTTTGATTAATCTGGCACAATGGGCCGCTGCCGATTATATTCGTTGTGTTTTCATAGGTCATATTTTTCCTAAAAAGTTGAATAACTCTGAAACGGCTGATGCTAATTAAAAAAACAAAACATTACCAGATAGGCAATTAATGACAGAATAAGAATATTTAAAAATAAACAGAGTGTTCGTTTTAAAATATTGAAGTTGGATACTGGTATCCGAAAATGCAACACCCTGTAGAATTGTAGATTTTTTTTAGGTTACGGAGAAGAAGCTAATATACAACTTTCATATTTAAAGATTTTCTATATCTAAAATAGTTACGGAGCGACGTAAGAATTACGCACCCTGTATATTAACTACCTGTAGTTATGTAAAAAATACCATGTTTGTACTTAAACATGTTGACCTTTATAAGTACTTTGTACTTACAACAAACTATAATAGATGAATAAGTAAAGGTGAATAGAATGTTATGATTTTGGGTCCTTTGTTTCCAGTAAATGAGGTTACTTGAAGAAATTATCAAGTACGTATACGCTAATTTTATTTTTGCAGTGCATTAATATCGGGAAAACCAACAATAATCATATTTTTTTGTTCAGCCAAAGTGCTTTGTTGAAACTGTGCGCTAATTTTCTTAGGAAATGATTATACTTTGAAACCAGCTGAGATGATCGTATTGTGGTAGGCTGTATCGTACGAGGGTAGATCGAAATGTTTCTAGAATGATTCACAAGATGGCGTTATGTGCGCGTGCTGATCATTTGTTTTGAAAGCGCCATTGTTCGTACAACACTTGTCAAATTTTCTGACAAATCGGATATAAACACATGTTATTACGGTTGATACAAGTAAACGATTTTTGCATTTTCTTAATCATGAATAATAACGAGTTCCGTCCAGTGGTGAAACATTCCGTTTTTAACGGCTTAAATGCTAAACAAATAAAAACGGAATTAAATGAAGTTCATAGTGAGTCTTCGCCTTCGTATGAAACAGTTGAAAACTGGTTTTCTGCATTTAAACTCGGTAGAATAAGCATAGAGTGTGCACCACGTTCTGGCAGACCAAAAACCGCTACCGATGAGGAGACAATTGAGAAAGTCCATGAAACCGTGATGAAGGATCTCCGAGAAAAGTCGAGAGGTACAGCGGAGAAAGTAAGCATACGACGGTGTATATTGCATCTTACATCAACATTTGGACATGAGAAAGCTTAGTGCTAGATGGAATGCCTAGACACGTTCAAACGTAACGAGAAAGAGTTTTCCGACGTTTTATAACTGTTGATGAAACGTGGATTCACTTTACTTGCAACACCGGAAGACAATAACGGACGAGTATTATGTGTCGTTACTAGCAAAAATCAAAGCTAAAAGGCCTCATTTGGCAAAGAAAAATGTCATGTACCACCAGGATAACCGACCATCCCACAAGTCGGCGATTTCGATGGCGAAACAGCACGAACTACGATTCCAGTTAACTGAACATGCACCTTATTCACCAGACTTGGCTCCGTCGGATTTCTTATTATTCCCAAATGTCAAGAAATGGTTGGCTGTAAAGAAATTTTCATCGAATACTGAAATCATCGAAGTTGTTGATCGATATTTTGAAGGTTTGGATAATCCTTATTTTTGTAAAGAGATTGTAACGTGCCAAATCTTGGCTTTTGTTACCTTAATTAGTTTTCAATTTCTGGCTATCGTTACCTCAATTAAGTTTCAAAATTTGTATTATTATTAATAAACATACAGTGTGGTGGTAAAGTAAGGAACAAAATTTTTAATTGCGTTATTTAAAGTTTCCAAGCAAAACGCTCAGACAGGTCAATTTTACTTTTTAATTAGCCACCTTATGACACAAAAATTTTACTTATGACGTCATGTATTTTTGCACAATGACGTCATCATTGGTTTTTCAATGACAACCCCAATTTTTTTTGCTGCTTTTTATTAGATTATTAGATTAGACTACTTAAATTATGGTATTAAAAAAATTGGTACCTTAGATACCTATTTTTTTGAGAAAAAAATAAACGTAACTTTAATGGAAGAAAATCATAATTAAACCTCAAAAACAAACGAAATTTATCGCAAATATTCAAATTGTGCTCAGTTAACCATTTGGTAATGATAGATGCGAATGTAAACACTTTGCTCACTTAAGGACTTCAGAAGTAATGTGCGTTTTTGCAAATTATCGTTATCACGTCTGTATCATTTTTGACGTATGAAACAAAAACTAGTCATAAATTTGACGTTTTAAAAACATCAATTGATTTAGTGGTAGTGTGAAAGAAGCATTTAGCAACTTTTTTAAAAGCGAATTCTCTTTGCCGTTAACAAAAAATACCACGTTTACCCGAACGGGAAAAAATAGAAGTTTTAATGATGGTTGGATATGGTGATAAGCTAAGAACACATGAGGAAACATGTGAATTATTCAACCAAGACAATCCTAATAGACCGCCTATTGCAAGATCCACAGTAAGTGAATTGGTTGTCAAATTTACTGAAACGGGATCCGTCTAGGATTTGCCTCGGCAGGGTGGACCTCGAGTAAACGAAGAAACCCGATTAGATGTGTTATTTGAAGCGGAAGAAAATTGTCACCGTTCTACAAGGCAGCTAACCCTAAATAACAATGTAGACCACTCTTTTGTCGTGAAGTTGTTCAAGAAAGAAAAATATCATCATTACAAAGTTCAATTGATTCACGAATTAAAAGCAGATGATCCAGATCGCCGCATGCAGTTTTGCGAAGAACTAATGTTACGCTGCGATGGAGATCCCAATTATTTAAACAATATGCTATTTTCAGATAAAAACACTGGACTCAACTCATTCACAGTCAAAGCCAAAGAAAATTAAATGTTTGGATTGGAATAATCGGACGCCGTGTAATGGGACCTTACTTTCTTGAAGGGAACCTTACAACAGCACGTTATTTGGACCTTTTCCAGTTTGATTTAGTGCCAGCTCTGACATCAATTTTTCCAAATTATCACGAAATAGATGTACCCCATCAGGATATTTGGTTTCAACATAATGGGGCGCCTCCTCATTTTGGAATCAACGTCCGTCAATATCTTGACTCCACATTCCCCGGAAGTCGAGGAGCAATTGAGTGGCCACCGCGTTCCCCAGACTTGACTCCCTTAGATTTTTATCTGTGGGATTATTTAAAATCGAAGGTTTATTTTAATAGGCCAAATAATTTAGACGAGCTACGGCAAAGAATTTGCGCTCAAGTGGAGCGCATTACTCCTGAAGCCCTTGAGCGAAGTGTACAAAGTGTTTACACTCGTATCGGTCAGTGCCAAATGCTTAACGGCAATTTGAACATTAGCGATAAATTTGGTTTGTTTTTGAGGTTTAATTATGATTTTCTTCCATTAAGGTTACGTTTTTATTTCTTACGGTAAATGTATTGTTTTCTCAAAAAAATAGTTATCTAAGGTACCAATTTTTTTGCACCATAATTTATGTAGTTTGGGGACCATCTAATAAAAAGCAGCAAAAAAATTGGGATTGTTAGTGAAAAAAAAACGATGATGTCATTGTACAAAAATACATGACGTCATAAGTAAAATTTTTATGTCATAAGGTGGCTAATCAAATAGTAAAATTGACCTGTCCGAGCGTTTTGCTTGGAAACATTAAATAACGCAATTATAAATTTTCTTCCTTACTTTATCATTACACTGTATTTACATTAGATTAGTCTTAAGCATTTCTTTTTTTCTTTCAATAATTAATTTTTTTTTTAATTTTGGTATATCTCGATATTTTCACTTTAGTCTACATAATTACGAACGTCCCTGTGTATATTTTAGGAATATCTATTTTTGTTATTTTATGCGCAAACGCGTATTGAACACGCTTAATTCACTTCCTTTCTGTTTCTTCTGCCGTTCCGTCCAGTTTAGTACGTTATCTTTTTTAAGATTTGCTTCCCTTTTATAAGCTATGGAAGGCTTTTAATTACATTTTTGTAAATATTATATTTAATAGGGTAATCCCTTGGCAGTGGCAAGGCCCCGGAATTGGAAAGTTCCCTAATATAGTAATAATAAAGGTGTGCTGCATGACGTCAAAGAAAATGCATAAAATAGCGCATGATAATGCATGTCATCTTCACGAGCATAAACCTTTGTTTTGGTGCTGGTCGTCAAATATCTGCCACTTTGGTCGTTCGAATCTGCGTTAGTTCTGTAATCTACATTTCCATTATTGTACGTGGAACATTTTATGAAAATTACCTTACGTTAGTATATGCTACAGTTCGTTTATTTGTACGTTGAACATAAATGGAATTACCTTTACATTATCGTATGTTTTTCTTGTGAATGGAAATGAAAATTCTCATGTTACAGATCGTTTTAAGAGAGATTAAAATATTTATTTTGTACAAGTAAGTACTTACCCTTTTAGTGCAGTTCAAGTAAATAACAAAGCAGTGTAGTTTTATTTTGATACGGTTATAAAAGAACAGCTGATTTCTGTTCTAAGAAAGAAACATTTGAGTTCATCCTACGGTAATATGTGATGACATAGGTCAGTACGTTTTATGATTAAATACTGTGTTGATCATACTACATTTTGAATTTTAAGTAAAAGTAGATGATAAGCGTATATAGTTGTATTGATTTAGTAATTATTTAAAATCGTAAATCGTTACAAGAAATATCGTTTGAGTTATTTCATGCTGTAATTATTGACACGTATTGTTTTACTTAAATATACATGTAACTATAATTCTGTATTGTTATTTTGATTGCCTATATTAATAAGGTACAACTTTCTCAATTTTTGTTGTATTTTAATTATCAAACATATAAGTGGCGTCCGACAACAAACAACTGCTAATACTAATTGCATCTATGGATAAATCTCTGCATCCCTCACACCTGAAAATCAATGAGTTCCCATCAATTACCATAAGTTTTATAAGTTTGTACCTCACTGAGCTAGACTGTGGTGAAATTCACATTTTGCAATCAAACACCCCTATATTTTTTGTTTGTTATAAGCTGAAGTGTCTTGAAAAGCGTTGGAGATCAAATGTGTACAGCTGAAAGGAGACTATGTAGAAAGATAAATACGATTTTCCCCAAAAAGTTGTTTTTATCCCTCTTGTTCTAAAAATTTTTCGATCTATCCTCGTAGAGAGTTTCATTTAACATTGAACATACACTTTACTCTTGTATACCAAATTCCTATGTTCAGTTTTAAACAAAACCGGCCAATACAAGGGAGGCCTAAATTACACCAACTTACACCATATGTGATTGTCAAGAACAATTTTTTGAGGTCATGGTAATTATACAAGAGCCTTTTGTAAGAACACTGATTGTTCAAAAATAATAGCATAAGATGCATAAGCGATTTATTAGATGTAAATTACAGACGTGCAAATAGTACGTATTGGTACTATTAATAAAGTGATTAACCAAATTTACACTCATGGACGTTGATAATTACAAAATAAAACCAAGAAGGGTACACAATTCTTACTGAGGAAATTACGTTAAATATCAAATGTTACGTCGAAGACAATACTATTATGTCCTCACAGTATAGAGTTTGACAATTCAACATTTCAACTTTTAGAGTGCGAAAAGTATAAACGTTATAAATTTTCTAATCACCAACATTTCTTTGAAGATGGTAAAATAAACAAAGCAATTTTAATTTAGTTAATAAAAACAATCAACTAATACCAAACAGAGTATTTACTGATGGTCTGTTCTGGATCTGCTTACTCCTGTGGTGCTTTCAGATATAGGTCAAATTTCACACATACGAAAATAACGCGCGATTTCATGTTTGAACTGGAATGATTAATTCTACTTTCATCGAACCATTATACATCAATGGAAATCCAAATTGAAATAATTTTAATACCTTTCGTGATAAAATTTTGTCACAAGTTAAATACAAATACCGATAATAGTTGATATCAAATTGGATAGATAACAGACTTCTTGGTTCCTAGTAGCTCGATGTGAGGTAAGTAGATGGAGGTCACCAACCCCCCACCACATTTTTGTGACGCCATAGCCCAACTCCGGAGTGGGGAGTGTGGGGTGGGGCTAGGGGTGAGGGTCTGGGGTGAGCTTCTTTTCGGGGGCGTTTTGCAATCCCTCTTGGCGGGAAATTTGAAATTGTATTATAATAAGAGGCCTAATGATAACTTGAAAGACAGGTGTAGAGCTTCGCAACTTGCTCTCGAGGCTTGGTCCCCCTTGTCGTGACAGGAACTTGTTCGTGGGTTTTCGTATGTTGTCGTGATACCGTTGGCGGGAAATTTAAAATTGTATTATAATAAGGGGCCTAATGCTAACTTATAAGGCAGACATAGGGTTTCGCAACTTGCTTTCGGGTCTTAGCCCCCTGGTACCTTGACGGGAAATTTGAATTGGTATTTAAGTGTTTACATTCTGATTGCTTATTGCAAGAAATTTGAACTTGTATTCTAATAAGGGGCCTAATGCTAAGTTATGAGACAGACATAGGGCTTCGAAATTTGCTTTTGGATTTTAGCCCTCTGGTCCCTTGGCGGTAAATTTGAATTTGTATTTAAATCTTTAAATTCTGATTGTTTATTGCGAGAAATTTGAACCTGTATTCTAATAAGGGGACCTAATGCTTTCTTATAAGACAGGTATAAGACCTCGCAACTTTCTCTCAGGACTTGGACCCCTGGCCCCCGTGGCTTGCGAGTGCGTACGAGCGCGCGAGACTGCGTACGTGTAGTGAAGGGAGAAGGCATGATTGCGTGCATGCATATGTATGTTGCTATCCACGTGTTTTGCAATGTTGCCGGTTTGATTATGAACGGATTACAATAGAGGTTGCTTAGCTATGTTAAAGAAATGCATTATTTCATTTCTTTAATTTTCACTTTATATTTTGGCAGTTTTGTTGTTTCACGCCAGAGATTCTATTTCAACTACATAACGTTCAATTATTGCAGTGATGTGGCAACTTCACGTATTTAATTGGTAAGGCACTTACTTCAAGTTATGGGAGAAAACACTGCAACAAAACTAGACGTACCAAGATGTAAAATTAGTAACTATTATTAGGCCTTTTGCTAATTGCAAGATTCTAAAACCTATTTAGTTGGATATTTTCTTCTTGCTTGTTGAAGTTATTTGGATGTTTATGAATCTCAACTGCTACACGTTGTCAACGAACATAATAATGATTTAATCTTGACGATAATTCCACATTATCAAATTTAATGTCATGATTTGAGTTATTTAAAGCATGCTTAGCTACCGCAGACTTCAACGGTTAACGACTACTGTCAAAGCTACATCTTTATATTTTTTAAATTTATTGAGCTCAATTAATTTTCAAAATTTTTCATTTGCTGAGAGAGATAACTGTACTTGTAATCAAAAGCTTCAGTTTATATAAATATACATGAAAATGCGCGATTTCATATCCAAAAGTTAAGTATTTTAATTATGTATGATAATCGTAACAGTTTACATTTTCATCTAAAAAGCAAAGCGAGCGCATAATTAATTACAACTAGTCACGACGAAATGCGAGGCTCTTGAAATGGTAAGCTGTTTCCCAGCTTAACGTATTTTTATAATATAAAGCAGATTTTAACTCGCGATGCACGAAATCGATAATTCAAATCAATAAAATGAAAACAAATAAAACCTATAATAATTTCTCAAGTTTCATTTAAATAAAACAGTAGATAATTGTAATTTTGCTATACATACTAGCAAATATCTTCTTTTTGCATTAGACCAGTGATTCTCAAACTTTAATGTCTCAATCTAAATTCGTAAGTAGTTTAAACAAAACACTTAAGGTCTTTGTAATTCCCTCACGAACAATATGTCTGCAAACGAACATAAATATGAATAAATAAATAAAAATCAGATTATATGAAACCGTAGTTAAAATTAAATAGTACTACATAACTTTGATAACTTATTTTCTACTTTGTCAGCAAATTGACATAAACGATTATCTCAAATGAACGGTACACAAAATACTGTAGATGGCACATCTGATAGCAAATTAAAGCTTTATTTTCAAATACAGAAAAAAAACCCATTCAGTTATGAATATCACAGCAATTATATTTACATTATGGTTGTTTCCATATACAGCTGAATAGTAGGGTTACTGCTGCATTACATACATTCAAAAAGTTTCTCGCAAGATTGTCTTTCATATTTCACATTTGTGTAACGTAAGATTCTTCGATAATTATATGATTTCCTCTCTTGCTTCTATTCCAAAGCAGCCGATAAAGAAAGCGTATTATACCCGCAAAATAGAAAGATATATCATTAGTAGACGAGGGATATCTTGGCCGCCATTTTCTTCTTTTGTGACGTCACGCTTAGGACACCTTGGTCACCATTTTTTATATGCCCACGTGGGGATCGTATTTTTTTCACATGAGAATAAAAGATTTAATCTGTTATTAATATTTATTAGGGTTGATTTTATCACAGGAGATTTCATAATTGTTATTAAAACTAGAAGGTTGTAAAGCCCTACACCTGTCTTACAAGTTAGCATTAGGACCCCTTATTAAAATACAAATTCAAATTCCCCGCCATAACCAAACAGAATGCAGAGACAATACAGATTTAGATTTTCCGTCAAAGGGTCCACTTTATCAGAATACAGATTCAAATTTACCGCCTTAACCTACAGAGACTTAAATACTAATTCAGATTTTACACCTATGGGTCAGGACAAGGTGTCGAATCCCCGAGAGTAGGTTGCGAAGACCTACACTTGTCTTACAAGTTAGCATTAGGATCCCTCTTATTAGAATACAAATTCAAATTTCACGCAATATGTAATCAAAATGTAAACACTTAAGTACAAATTCAACTTTCCGCCAAGGGACTAGGGGGCTAAGACCCGAAAGCAAGTCACGAAGCTCTATGTCTGTCATATAAGTTAGTAATGGGCCCGTTATTAGAATACAAGTTGAGATTTCTCGCAATAAGTAACCAGAATGTAAAAACTTAAATACAAATTCAAATTCAAATTTCCCGCCAAGGAACCAGGAGACTAAGACCGAAAGCAAGTTGCGAAGCTCTATGCCTGTCTTATAAGTTAGCATTAGGCCTCATTATTATAATACAAGTTCCCCTGAGAGTAAGTTGCTAAACCCTACATCTGTCTTACAAGTTAGCATTATACCCCTTATTATAGTACAAATTCATATTTCCAGTCATAACCTGCAGAGACTTAAATACAAATTAAAATTTTTGCCAACGGGACCTCGACAAGGGGGTAGAGCCTCGAGAGCAAGTTGCGTAGCCCTACACCTGCCTTACAAGTTAGCATTAGGTCCCTTATTGTAATGCAAACTCAAATTTTTCACCTTACAATCTCGGTTATATCCGCGGAGGGTTGGAGTGGGGTCGCCGAAACAGCCTTCGCCGAAAGCCTCACGTCGCAAAATTTTACATATCCGAAGCGTAAAACAAACAACTGTAATGCATATATGTAACAATTTAATGCATTTATTTTCTGCTTAGACCTTGTACACATTATTTTAACTGTCAACCTTCAATATTTACTTTTAATTAATATGTGTATTAACTAAAGTATTCATCCAATTATATTTTTCACTTAAACCTTGAGCATATAATTTAGCAGTCGACCTTCAATATTTTACTTTTAATTGATAGCAGTATTAAAGGGGGTACACAATGAAGCGTACAACAGACTATAATGCAACTTAATTACTTAATTACTTAATTACTCATTTTTAATTATGCATAATGTTGAAGGTCACTTTCTCAAGGTAAACATAAGCATGTTGTTGTAATAAAATTCGTATATACGTAAAGGCCACAACCGCCAAATGGAACTCAAAAGAAATGTAATAATTTTAATAACAATTCTGCAGTCACCTTTAGAATAAACCCTATTACGAAAAGACATTCATTTAACACGATGTCAATGAGTGATTGTTACTTTCCGATTGCATCGTATAACAGCTTAATAAATGCAATCTAAAGGTAAAATCATTCTAAAGCATGTTATTGCCGTAAGCAAACTAATTAGGTATAACTGAATTACTCGTTTTATTTTAATGACATCGAAGTGAAATAATTTAAACTATGTATAAATAAGTTTTCGTATAGGTAAAATGTCACAATCTGTAGATAGGAATTAAAAGAAATGTAATAATAATTTTAATTGCAATTATGCAATGTCTTTTATAATAAACGCATTACGGGAAATAAACCACATTGTGAAAACAAAAACATTGATATCCGGCAGAATGATATTTAAACTTCATGTTAGATAGACAAAAACACCAGCTTTAAAAAATACCAGGGCCTTCCGCTTCTATCAATAATACAGTTTAATCATTTTCATTCATATTTCATTTTTAGTCTTACGTTACCTGTAAGAATTTAAAAACGCCAAGTCCATCTGCTTCTATCAATAATACGATTTAATCAGTTTTCATCCGTATTCAATTTTTAAGCTTACACTACCTGTAATAATTTTAATAGACATGTTAACTTAAGAAAATACCAAGTCCATCTGCTTCTATAATACATCAATAATACGATTTAATCATTTTCATTCATATTTAATTTTTAGTCACTATGGCTTACGAAACTAAGGCCTCTTATTAGAATACAATGTGTATGACAGGGGCGAAGCCCGGGAACAGATTCCCATATTACAAGACTAGGGCCCCTTATTAGAATGCAACCCACAATGCACAAATAAATTTTTCGTATAAGTAAACAGTTACAATCTGTAGATGGAATTAAAAGAAATGTAATAATAATTTTCATAAAAATTATGCAACCTCCTTTGATAAAAACAACCCTAATAAATGTTAATAGCAGATTAAATCTTTTTATTCTTAGGTGAAAAAATACGATCCCCACGTGGGCATATAAAAAATGGCGACCAAAGGTGTCTCAAGGATGACGTCACAAAAAAAACATAATGGCGGCCAAGGTGTCCCTCTTATACTATCATTTAATGTAAAAACCTAGCTAAACTAGTTAAAACTTCCTTGTTGTTTAAAAGCAATACGGTTTAAAACACAAAATTAAAATTTTGGCACATTTAGATGGCTAACTCACCAAAACTATGTACTTCGTTCTTATCGAGGTAATGCGTTTGCCTGTTTCCAAGTGATTTTGTTGTATAAATAAAGAAACGTTTTGGCGCTCAAATAATAAATGAAACCATAAAATTATAAAATTTAATTCTTGTCCATTGAGGTAATACGTTTGGTCGTTTTCCCAATGAATTGGGTGTATCAAAATCTGAGGCATCTTTTGTTCCGAATGACCAACACCCTAAAGCAGTAGAATTTATTTAGAATTTTAGAAATATTCGAATGTGCTTACTGCATATCACGTTTATCCGTAGTACGCTATAATACGGTTGTACTGTATGATCTTTAACCTATCAAAACCAAATATAACGGTTGAAAACTTTACAATATGAATGTCTAAACATACACCGGGTGACCTAGCAAGTAGGGTCAATCTTATATCTTCCTTATCTTTGTATAAATTTTGACGGAATGTGGTATTGTGATATTAGAGGTAAATATTGATATTTTGACATAAAAAATACCGACTTCTGGTTTCGCATAAAATTTCGATTTCAAGTGGAACATCGGTGAATTTTTACATATTTGGAATTTTTTGAAATTTTCATGTTAAAACTATGCAAAAATATTTTAATTACACTATCACTTTATTACATTTTTTGTATTCGTACACTTAAAATCAATTTACTTATAAATTCTATGCATCAACCAGAAAGAAATTTCTTGCCTGTGTGTTATTGATTGTGATAATTCAAGAGATATATGCCATTCTAAGTTGTTTTTGATTAAAGTATGCTTTGGGTCTGGATTTTTATAGTCGTATTAAATTTGTGCAAATGACAAGAACAGCATTCGAGACTCTTCGACTACACAGTCGTGCTATGTAGCCGGTTTATTTTTTGTTTATTACCGCCACAAAATTAGTAATAATTAATAATAAGCTTTTAATATAGCTTAACCGTTTGATGTACAAGATGACCTTAAGCTACACAACTTCGACTTTCTCACTGAGGCGTTACCATAATCTCTAACTAGATTTCCAGAGTTCATTTTTATTTTTGCATATTCTCGCTTATATGAAATATACTTCACACAATTTTATTTTTTTTAAGTCCACATTGGTAAACGATTAAAATTTATAAAAGATAAAATGTAACTTTCTGTTTAGGGATGTAATTTCACCCAATGCAAAACATCAAAATTGCACTTGTGTTTATATACTAAGTATTGCCCATTTGATGCATAATTTTGTAATAAATAAGTTTTATTGTTAAAATTCTCGTATACGAAGTATAGTAAGGGAAGGTATTGCGATCATGAAAAAATTTTGACGGATCGTCACGTTTTGAGGGTTTCTGAATCCCTTTTGGCACACCGTCTGTGTGTGTGTCTGATGTAAACACGATAGCGGTCAGACCGTTTGAGCTGGATTGATGAAATTTGGCATGCGGCTATTATGGCAAATCCGCAAATCCGTGTGACATATAGGACCACCGGAAGTAACTATTTACCTACACAGTTTTCAAATTTTTTCAAGTAAACTAGCTATTAAATTGAAACTTCTCACACGTATGGAAGGTGCTAAAAAACTATTAGATATGAAATTTGAAGGTGCTCGAGGCATTAGAAATGGTATTTAAATAAAACATTATTTTTATATAAATTAAGACTTTTAACCGAGATTTTCGACTGTGATGCTGCAGAATCAACATACACATAGTGAAAAACGTAATATATATATATATATATATATATTATATATATATATATATATATATATATATATATATATATATATATATATATATATATATATATATATATATATATATATATATACATATATACATAGTTTCAGCTTAAATTCAAACTAAAAATGGACAAAAATGGTAAAAATTACAAATCTGTAACAATTTAAAAATATGCTAACAATAAACGTTAAACATAAATAGAGCTATTTGTCTCGCGGTCAAATTATGGGACTGGTAATGATAGTTCTAACCCCCCATCGGGGAAACTAATTTTTTTGTTGTTAAAAATGTTTTGAAATTTTATTTTAGTAACTTTATTTTAATATGCATTAAATTTTTAAATCGCGTGCTCATTCAAAACGTTGTACACGCGTTAAACATTAAAAATTACTTGTAAATGTATTTTAAATGCAAGGCATAGGACGTTACCTAAAATAACTGGCGTGGAACACCACACAGCCTTCCAACCTATAACATGGAAATAAAAAGAAATGAAATAACTTTAATAACACTTTTTTAGAATAATCATGCGGCGTCTTTTACAGTAAGTTTATTGCTAAAATAGTCAACATTGTGAAAACAGAAACAATAATCTTTGTGAAACAGACGCTCAAAGGTTCATGTTAGCCAGAGGTTAATAGACACCTAGATGCTAACCTAAAAAATTAAAAGATACGAAATAGTTTTAATTATAATTTCTTTAGGATAACTATGCAACCTCGTTTTATACATTCATAACGACAACATTGTAAAAACAAAAACAATGATCTATGTGAGAATCACGTTAAAACTTCATCTCACATAGAAATTAATAGATATAAATACATGTTAAAAAAAATTCTAAAGCTGCCTGCTTCTATAAGATATTAATAATACAATTTAACCATTTTCATTCATATTTAATTAATTTATAGACCTACCTTGCGTTATGTTGAGAAACTTTATTAAGAAAAGTTATGTAAAATTAAATTTTCTTTAAAAAATGTGCCTACACTTTTTCTTATAAAATTAATCGTTATTCAGAAATTGAAACACACTTAAATTCTACATTAGGAATTTTTTGCCGCTAAGCAACGTGTCGCATTAAAACATTGCAGCGAACATAATTAATATGTTGCTGTTTTAGAAATATCTGATAAAAACCAAAAACTGCCCCTAATAAATCCCGTCTCCGCCACTGGATTTCCCCCAATATCTAATTCGGCTCCAAGCGAAATGAAAACAAACTTAAATACGTAAGTGTGTTTGTTCTGGAGTTATCGTGGATACTAACATGCACACACGCACGCACGCACAAACTCACGCACACGCACACGCACACGCACACGCACACGCACACGAACACGCACACGCACACGCACACGAACACGCACACGCACACGCACACGCACACGCACACGCACACGCACACGCACACGCACACGCACACGCACACGCACACGCACACGCACACGCACACGCACACGCACACGCACACGCACGCACACGCACACGCACACGCACACGCACACGCACACGCACACGCACACGCACACGCACACGCATACGCACACACACGCACACACACACGCACACACACACGCACACGCACACGCACACGCACACGCACACGCACACGCACACGCACACGCACACGCACACGCACAAACACACCCAGCCGCACACGTACTCGCACACGCAGCCGCAGACACACGCACACGCACACGCGCACTGAGAAAAGTCGATTGCATAACAGTTTTATTTTTGCATTGTTCGTAGAGCTTCATTATTTAGTTACATAAATCCGCTAGTATTGTTATTTTATACAGGGTGCTCGTTTTTCTAGCTCCACTGTGGGAATCTCAGTTCTTTGAAGAAATACAACGTTGGTTAAATTAGGGCAAAGTTGCGCATTTTGGTGCTCAGTAATATGTCCTTAGGAAATTTCGGATGTTTTCAGAAGTTGCCGGATTATTAAAAAAAACGACATTTTCAATTTTCGATTTTCCTTTTTATACCGAAAACTACAAAAGGTTGTTGTCTTAAACTGAAACATTGTTAAGGCACTTTTTTACGAGAAATCCAAATGTTATCAAAAATTTCAAGGCACTCTAAATCTAGAAGTTATAGTAGTTAACTTTGTTATTTCTTACCGCAGCCATATTGGATTTCTATATTTTTGGATTAAGCTTTTTTTGCTGATTACAATTATGTATCATATGGTATGAATCAACTTCAAGATTCCCTCAGAATATGGAAAAACCGTTTTTGCGAAGAGTGCTTTGGAAAGAACATGTATTTTTTTGTTTAAAAAACACATTTTGATCAAATTTAAAGATGTATTATTTATTCTTTAAAAATGCATTATGCTTCATGGAAAAATTCTCTTATTAAGAAGAAAAGTAACAACCTGCTCAAAAACTATTTTCTAACAAACACAATTTCAGACAGAAACGTTTTAATTGAATTTAAATTAAATAGTTAATCTCAATAAAAATAATAGATAAAAGCTAAACTATGAATGTATAATGAACATAACTGAAAGAAGAAGCACTATAACAGATGCTCAAAGGGTTCACCATCAACCTCTAAGCATAGGTTTATGCATCTCCTTAAATTTTGTGTTGCTCTTAAAACGTCTCTTCCTCGTATTTTGGTCCTTAACGTCGTAATTATTTTTCTTCGTAAATCATGAATATCATCAGTTTTGTAAATAAAATTTTTCATAGTTCCCATAAATAGTGGTCGAAGAGAGAAAGGTCCGCTGAGCGCACCGGCCAACGTATGTCTCGATTATTAGAAATAAGTTTGCGGGGGAATAATTGCAATAAATAAGCAGTTGCCGTTCTAGAGATATGTGGCGGAGCACCGTCTTTCTCGAATTAGATGTTATTCAAGCGGTTGAGGCAATTATTGTTATCAATGTAATCTTTGAGATATGTCCTTAAAAATTCAAGTATCCATCTGCAGTTAAAGTGATGAGGACACAATGTATGGACCAATGATTGTCTCGAATAAACCCACTCATACATTTAGAGCGAATCGTATTTGTGGTCGATGTCCTTCATGTTCATGAGGACCAGACATGTTCGTTTTGAGGATTAAACATACCTGAGTTTGTAAACTTACACTAGTCGGTAATATGATGTTAGAAAGGAAATTTGATCCATGAAATTCCTACAAAACATTATTCGCCGTTCACGACCTCCAGGCTGTAGTACTTAAGTGACACGTATTTTCAATGTGCAATATTTATTTTCTTATATTTGTTGCGATGGTGCGTGTTGAAAGACTATGTTGAATCTATTGGAAAATTATTTTTAGAAATCTACTTACTTCCCGTAAAATTTCATTCTCATTTTCATTCCTGGGTCTAGCAACAGATTTTGTTGACTAACGAAACGAACCCAACTCGCCCAAATTTCGATGTACCGATGTGCGTATGCGTGTGCGTGTGCGTGCGCGTGCGTGTGCGCGTGTGCGTGTGCTTGTGCGTGTGCGTGTGCATGTGCGTGTGCGTGTGCGTGTGCGTGTGCTGTGTCGTGTGCGTGTCGTGTGCGTGTGCTGTGCGTGTGCGTGTGCGTGTGCGTGTGCTGTGTGCGTGTCGTGTGCGTGTGCGTGTCGTGTGCGTGTGTGTCGTGTGCGTGTGCGTGTGCGTGTGCGTGTGTGCGTGTCGCGTGCGCGTGCGCGTGTGCGTTGCGTGCGCTGTGCGTGTGTGCGTGTGCGTGTCGTGTCGTGTGCGTGTGCGTGTGCGTGTCGTGTGCGTGTGCGTGTGCGTGTCGTGTGCGTGTCGTGTCGTGTGCGTGTGCGTGTTCGTGTGCGTGTGCGTGTGCGTGTGCGTGTGCGTGTGTACGAGTGAGCGTGTGTGCATGTGTGTGTATGTGTGTGTGTATATGTGTATGTGTGTGTGTATGTGTGTGTGCTCATGCATAGATGTATGCGTGCTATACGCATGATTTAACTCTTTTGCTTCGAAAAATGTTTGGCGCAATGGGTGCGTCATCGTTGTGTGTCTATTTAACATTTTTGAAATACCTCTTAATGTGGTTCTATTCCATATAGTGTCTAACATACATTATTCGGTGCAGTATCCACAGTTTGTGTTTTGTCCACATCGAAGTATTTGGCTCAGCGAGTACAATCAACGTTTTGTTTTACATTGTTTCCTTGTAGTCGGTGTGGCCGGTGTACATTTTTTGACGAAATAGTCATTGTCGGCGTAATGTCTTTTGGTTAAGTGTCCTTAGTCAACGAACTGAGTGTGTAGATCGTAGCTACCCAACAAGGCAATCAACAGAATGGAAAATTTTAGGAAATATTATCGAACAATTGAGCACTACAGCTAGAGTCAGAAACCCTGAAAGGTTTGTTGTATACGATGCCACATTTGAGGAAGAGATTCACATGAATACAAATTCTGAAACTAGAACTAGATACATCGCTAATTCCACAATGCAATGCAGCACAGCTAAAATATTTAGTTTTTGTTTACGCTTTTTAATGGTGTATTTTATATTTCTATTCTACATTATACGTTTCAATAAGAATTACAGTTATCGTCCTCATTAGTGGCAATATCTTTAAAAACTGTTTAACATGTTAGAATACATTTATTCGATATAAAAAATATGAAATGAAGACGTAAGCCTGCTCATATAACAGTTTGATAAACGTATAAAGCCAATTATGGAATCTAATTTTAGTAACCAGATCCTTAATAAAATTAAATATTATTAAACTGCCTTAAAGATGACAAATCAGAATACCTTCCAACTGTTGAAGGCTAACATAATCAAAGAGGAAGATTATCAAAATTTAATCAAATTATGATATAAGTATAAAGTTATGAAAAACTTTCGTTTAAAATAGATAAAAGCATTCACAAAGAGAAACTTGACATATCAATTATAGATCTAGTTAAACTTCACAAAGAACTAGTTTTCTGTTAAAAATTGTAATTGTCATTTTACAGTTCAGACAGAATGTAGTACGTTTAATATGAATTTTAATTTTAATTTCAACTGCATATGTTATAGCGCTGTGGTAATTTAACATATAATTAGAAAAGTATTTACTTTAAGATCCAGGAAAAACAGCAAAAAAACCTAGACATATTAAAAGCTAAAATTAAGATTAGGCTGTATCGTTGTGCTTTATTGTTGCCTAATGAAATTATTGGGACGTTTATATATATATATATATATATATATATATATATATATATATATATATATATAATATAATTGTGGTTCACGTTGTAAACGAACATTATAATAAGTTTGTCTTGACAATACTACTATATTACAAAGTAAATCTCATGAATTATTTCAAGTATGCTCCGCTACCGTAGTTTTCTCTGGTTGATCTAATCCACAAAATCTCATACGTTCTTCACGTCTTGTATCAAAGTTACGTTTTGTGGTTCCAATGTATACTTTTCTACAGGAACTAGTTAATTTATATACTCTGGAAGGTGATAATGGGTTTGAAACAACTTTAGGTGATCTTAAATGTTCTTTAATTTTTATTGTATGTTTAAAAACAGTTCTAATGTCATGATTAATTACGATTTTTTCTATTCTATCTGTAACATTAGTTATAAAAGGAGGAAAAGCAGTACCAAGAATAAGGACTAGTTATGTCTAGTAGGTGTAATAACATTATTAATATCGTTAAGTGAATATCCATTAGCTTGTAGTGATCTCGTTAAATATTTGTATTCATCTTTCAAAAATTCAGGGTCACAAATTCGTTTTGCTCGATCAACTAAAGATTTAAGTACACCAATTTTTTACGTAAATGGTGGTTTGACAATTTATGAAGGTATCTATCAGTATCTGTCAGCTTTTTTAGATATTAGTATGCCAAGAATTGGTAAATTTCTATTAGTTTCCTTCTCCCGTGGGGGTGCTGTATTAGGGTATGGGTTTTGTTACTCTATCCTTCATACTGTTCAATAACGAAGCGTCGGTTATTCTACCCGAATGTGTTCTTTAAAATTAGAAAATGCTTGTCCACCAAGCGTCCTCTCTTAAGAAAATACTTTTTTTTGTTCATGTCGCTATCGATTTTTTTTTGAAGAAATTTTTTACGATGGGTATCCAAATGTGAAAATAAATAGCGATTGATGATTTTTATTTTTTCCCGAGATGTGTTGGTGAATCCTTTTAGAACAAACAAACAATTTGTATAGGTCTACAGTGCGATACAACCAATACTTATACAGAATTTCGTGGAGGTAAGTAAACAATTCAATATTCAATTCAATATATATTTATTTGCCCATAATCGATATTTTACAAATAGTATTTTATCGACATTCCTCCAGGTGTACAATCAACGCCCTGTAGAAATGCTTACATTCCCGTGTCATTAACAATGCACCTTAACTAGGGTAGGGAAGAGGCTCGCCGAGCTCCGGGGTAGTGTGAAACCCTGTGCAAGCAATCCTGAGTCAAATAAAAACACGCTGCTCCGCTTGCCTCCTCCCTCGTGTTACCTATATTAAGATGTTGGAGTCGTCGCCGAGGCGGCGGCTCCCTCATCTGTACTCGGGCTATTCCCTCATCCTTTAATTAAGGACACCGCAGGTGCCTGTGTACGAGCTATTCCCGTACCCGCCCTATGTTGCATTATCTAAGATGCGGCCATCGCATCTGTACGTAAGCTAATCCTACGTCCGTTCCTACGTTCTTATTTTAACTAAGCCACCCACCGGTAGCTGTCCGCCGGTTATTCCTGCGGCCACCTGTTCCTAACTTAAATTTATTTTAAACCTGCGCAGATGCAGGTTGTGACGCGGGGTGCCCGCGTCCCGCCCTATTTGTTTGTTCCTTACCTAGAGGTGCCACATGACACCTGTACGCGGTCTAACACCGCGCCCTTTCCCTAATTTCTTAATTAGGACGCTATTTGGCGTCCGAGCGGCGGCTATTCCGACGCCCCATGCCTATTTCTTAAAAACTATCTTATGATCTAACTAAGAATCTTGGGTTTCCGGACGCAGCCGTCGACCCAATCATCTGTGCACGAGTGATGCCCGTGCCCACTTTTTAAATTAATGTTAGTTCCTAATTCTAAGTAAGCCGCCCTTGTTCCACGTAGTGGTTAGGGGCGGCTGTACGCGAGCGCAACTCGCGTCCATTTCCTTATGCTTATTCTACTTAAAACTTCCTTCTCCCCAGAGTTGGAGCGGGGGAGAAGAAAATTTGTGCGACGGTGAAGCCTTCGCCCGTTTTAGTTACTTAATCTACGTGTTTTAAAAACTACTTAACTAGGATACCCCTGATTTCGCCGAAACTAGAAAATCAAAGGTATCATACACGAGCCACGCCCGTGTTAGTTTACGCTAACTAAGAACACCGTCCTTTCGGTGGCAGGCGTCGAAAGGAAGGTGCCTGCGCACGACTGGTGTCGTACACGTTCCGTACTCCCTAAGATTCCGCCGCTCTCGGTGAACCGAGAACGGCGGCATCTGTGCACGAGTGAAGCCCGTGCCCGGAAGGCTACGGCTAAGGATTTGCATACGCCGGCTACAGTCGGCGGCCGCAACTCCTGTACGCGAGTGAGGCCCGCGCCCTCGAGAGATACCTCTAAGGGTCCGCGTTCGCCGGATACAGTCGGCGACCGCGGTCCCTGTGTGCGAGTGAGGCCCGCACCCATACATGCATAAGGTACGCGCCGTTTCCGGCGACGGAGCTTATCGTCTCCGTCGCCGGAAAGGACGCCGCCTGTACGCGAGTGAAGCTCGCGCCCTCGACTCTACTTATCTAAGCCGACGCTTTTCCCTTGAAGGAAACGCGTCGACTGTACGCAAGTGAAGCTTGCGTCCGGTCAAACCTACTCAAGCACTAGCACTTTCCCGTCATTTCCGCAGGATAAACACTGTCACTCGCGGTCACTAGCACTAGCACTTTCACTAACACCGTCGCACCCACGTCGCTCCGACTCCGTGGCTGCTCCGGTGGTCCTTATTCGCTACTCCTTCCCGTCGATTCGCTGCCCTCGGAAGATCGGCGACGTCCAATAAAAACTTGGCAACTTCCACTTGACACGAAACGATGCCGTGGATGGACCTTCGTTCGCCCGTCGTTTCCTTACGAGCGACATCCGGTTGACGCAAGGCCCGCACCGACCTGCGGCTTCTTCCACCCCGCATCCCACCCACGGCAACCATTCGCAAGACCTTTACGTGGTTATCGGGGATCCGTTTCTTCCGCCTCTCTTCCGAGGGGGCCTACTCTAACACCGGAACGTAATTTAGATCCGGTGGTCCTTAACGTAGTTTGCGCGCGACACTAGGAAACTTGATGCCGCAGGCGCGCCCGCCACTGTCAAATCCGGGTTTTTATATTGTCCCAATCGGCAATAAAGTCATAATCGGTGATGTGTCACAATAGGTAAAAGACGCGATTTTAGTAATAACGACCCGGATTACACTACTCGCGCAACGTTCGGTTTAAGTCTCTGCACTTGTTTCGCGAATTTAGATAGTTCCGTCCACCATTCCCGTTCGCCCGCCATCGCCGTGATTTCCTCCCACGCTTGTGGCCACCGTAGGCCCGCGCCGACCAGTCTCGCGTCCGCCAACCTTCTAGCGCCTTCCTCGATCTCACAATCGAAAATTATGTGACCGGAGTCTTCGGTGGCGTGCCCGCACGCACACCGTTCGTCTTCGGTCTTCCCGAATCTTTTTAGGTAACTTCCGGTTCCGCCGTGCCCCGTTACGAGCTGGACTGTAAAGGGGTCCAACTCGGGTGGAGTAAATATCCTCTGTGCGCCGTGCGGTAGAAACCTGAAGGTTAAGCGGCCGGTAGCCGCGCCGGTCCATCTTCCCTGCCATTTCTCCATTGTCCTATTCGACAATAACCTCTTCACCGTGGTCATCGGAATCTTGGCGTAGGCGATCCGCGCGTTATCGTCCCTCGCAGCTTCCTTTGCGAGCCGGTCTGCCCTCTCGTTTCCGGGGTTTCCGGCGTGTGCCTTCACCCAATGCAGCTTGACGGCCGACACCGCCGCTACCCGACGTAACAGCCGCCAGGCCTCCGCCACGAGTTCGGTAGGCCTGGCGACGTTTGTCAGAGCGAGTAGTGCGGCTTTGCTGTCTGACAAGATGGATATTTCCGGAACGTCTCGAAGATGTTCCAGCGCGTATCTTAGGGCCTCGACGATCGCGACCAGCTCGCCCAGGAAGTTGCTGCAACCCTCGTCGAGCCTCGCTCCGCCGCTGGCTATTTCCGTCCCGTCTCGGTATATTACGTACGCCGCTCCCGTTCCCCCTTCCGATGCCGAGCCGTCCGTGTAGCACCTGACGTCGGCCGCTCCCTCCTCTCCGATGTGAAAGTCGGAAGATGAAGCCACGTCGGCCGGATGCCCCAGTTCGCCGGTGTCGACCCTCGTTTCGGCCGTTCTGTTTACGTATCCCAGTTCGTCGAGTACTCTCCCGATTGCCCTTCCGCCTCTTCGGGCCGCTGCACGGTCGCGTTCGTCCTGTAACAAAAAATCAATCGGCAATAACGTGCTTAAGACTAGCGCGGCTTCGGTCGAAACCGTTCTGTACGCCCGGGCCGTCTTTACGGCCATCGTTCTCTGTGCGCTTAAAAGTTTATTCCGCTCTTTGACGCCTAGTCTTTCACCCCATATTTCCGCTCCGTATAATACGGCCGGCTGTATCGCGCCTTCGTATATGGTTTTAAGTGCCGCTCCCTTAATTCCCCAGGTTAATTTCGCGGCCGCGCCTATCTTGTTCCCTATTTGTTTACCTTTCGCGCTCGCGTATTTAACGTGTTCTTTCCAATTTAACCTGTTATCTATCAGGACGCCTAGATATTTGATAAACTCTTTGCAGCGAATTCTTTCGTTACCCAACCTGAACGACGGTTTCTGCTGGTTTACGTGTTTACCGTAAAATACCCCTTCCGACTTACTCGCGTTAAATTCGAGTTTAAACTCGCGCCCCCACGCGATTAACGTTTCGAGTGCAGTATTCGTTACGCTTTTTAACCGTTTATATTGGGCGGCCGTTGAGATCAATAACGTGTCGTCGACGTATCCTATTATGCTGCATCCCGGTGGCAGCGTGGCTCTGAATATGGTATCGCATATGATTTTCCAATATACCGGCCCGGTACAGCTTCCCTGTGGACATCCGCGTTCTACTCGTCTTCTCGCAACCTCGTTGGTCAGTTGCACCTGCGCCGTCCTGTCCTTGAAGTAGCTTCCGGCGATCTTGATTAAATTCCGGGGTAGTAGGAGTCTCTGCATCTCCCATCCTATCGCCGCCACCCAGGCGCTATCGAAAGCACCTCGGATGTCGAGCGATATGACGGCGCAGTAGTGAGGTAAGTAAACAGTGGGAAAACGGTAACAAATGCGCCCTTTTTTTCGCTCAGGTCCTTTCCGTTTGTGTGTAATCTTATTATTCTTAGCACGAATGTGCCCTTTTTGTGGAATAGCTCCAACCCACATTATCTTAATTCCGCCAAACTGTATCTTTCATTTATCCAGTTAAGATTTTCATCCTGGATCAAGTTCATTAAAGACATTTGGTCCTTGTCGCCAAATATGTATATGGTTCCGGATGATCTGATAATTATGTTAAAACGTTAAGCTAACTCACTAAAGCTATTAGAACACTATTAGAAAATGTGGTGGTCTCTTATTTATGAAAATCACTTTCCTACTTTCCTTGCCCTTTTCAAAATAAAATGTGGATTTAATTTTATCACCTCTTTATAAACAATAGTTGAAGAGAAAGTTTATTGTTCATATATTTACTAAATTAGAACTTAAATGCTCCAAATGGCAATTATGACCTTTTTGCAACTTTCGAAATATTACTTACTTACATGTAATCAAGTATTAAACAAGAAAAACTCAATGTAAATATAGAATGTGGCTTTTTCAAGACTAAGCTATTAAACAGTTCAGGGATTTCTAATAGGAATTTATGTAATAGAACCCATGATACATGTATTAAGCGATATATTTTGACGATTTTTCCAGTTATAGCAAATCATGCTAATAAACTAACAATGAAACAGTATATTATACATAAATCATTATTGAATAATTTAATGTTTTAACATAGATACACGCACGAGAATGTGTAAAACAATAAACTCGTAACTAAATCGTTTGAGGCAATACAAATTTTTCTGAAACCACTAAAATCGTGTCAATAAATCTTTTATATACCTACTCCATTTTTATACCATTTTAATTTTAATCGCTCTGGTATGTGCTTTATTATTATTTATAAACTTGAGACGGAATTTTTCGAGCACCGACAATACCCCATAGAGCTAATCACGTATGGATCAAGAGGGCCTGAGAGAACGCTTTCAAAAGTTACAGATCGTGAGCGTGCATAGTACGCTTGATTCAGTGGCAGGATGAGCTTTCAAAAGCTCTTCCGTGAAATACTTAAGAATATTTAATAATCTTGTTTGATGAATGGGTTAGAAATGAAAAACACTGCGGTGCAATTGGTTACCTATAAGAAGTTTTTTATACGTCCTGTAAGGTTTCTTTTTTCGTGTACGCAGGTGACTCTTAAAATTAATGAAATTTCTAATCAGTTAATTAAATAACAATATTGTAGAGTAAATGGATCAAGGTTGTAAGAAAGGGCGTTAAGAGTGCAGAGCAGTACTCTTTTTTGTAAATATATGTAATATAATTTATGATTAATCTTGAACTTCATAATATTATCTAGATTGAAGGTATATATCTAGTAATAATTATCGAATGGAATAAGTAAGGTGCGCTTGTTATGCTACAGTTCTCACGAGTGTTTCAATTTAGAATAGGTGCAGTGCGATTTTTGACAGGGAGAGATTGAAATTGAATGTGTGCAATATTTCAAGGCGTAGTAGCATTAATATATAATTATGTTTTAATCGATGTAATAAAGATCTACAATTTATTTAAATTAGATGTTATTAAGGGACTAAAATATTTATGGTTTTTAATTTCACAGTTGGGATTAAAATCCCACGGTTGAAATTATTAAAACAGTCGGTATGGGACGTTGCGTAAAAAAAATAAAATTATGCAGGTTTAGGCTTATGAACATATATAAATAGTGAATAATATAAATGATCACCAGCTGAGAAAAAGGCAAGTACCTACTCTGAAATCAAAAACTTTATGTACCGTATCATCTAAAAGGGTTCATTTCTAAGTACGTCCCATGTAAAAAATTGATATATAAAATCGTGCTGAGATATTGCAATTTAACATGCCACAATACGTGTTGTGTATTCACGCAAAAAAACAGGTAGTTTAATTTGGGTAACCCGTTTTAATGATTATGAAGATCGTAAGAATGTTACACATGGATTAACGAACAGAAGCTGTTTGGTTTAATTTGACGGGTTTATTTCCTTTTTATATGGACTTTTTTTAATGAAATCGGGTGTTTTAGTTTCTAGAATTACTACCTACCTCTGACGAACAGTAGGTAGATTTAATTAAATTTTTTGAATGAAAGACTCGTCCACACCTAACAAAATAAACGATTACGGTTAATATTTAAAACGAAAGCAAATACCTATGAAGCACAATTATATAATTGTTTCTTAAACGTTAATTTAATTCTGTTATTGCTTTTTATCAATTCATGGATCTATATGAGTAACCTGTTTATTTTAGAGGAACTGTTACCACAGCCACCTACAACTATTTAAGTAACAAAAAGGTTCTTGAACATAAATTTTACAGTATTTAATTATCTAATAACGCACGCTTACGTACTAAATATTTTTTAATCATTATGGAGCAATTTAACTTGTAAAGTGAAAGGTTAAATACGAGTGCTACTAATCTTAGAATTGCTACATTAACAAATCTTATAGTGAAATTAAATTTTGGCTAATAAGCAATAATAAATTTCTAAACCTCAATAACTTTGTTATTTTTATTTAAAAGAATAATTCACAGATAGTATGTATAATATGCTATAATACATACATAACACATGAAGTACATTAATTAATTAACAGTCTCATTACGTTTTGATAATTATTATCAATTCATCAATAACAAGTAACAACGAAGAACGGAGCCTTTATTTGTAATATAAGCTCTAGCGTGAAAACCCATGTAAATATGAAATTATATTAACAAAGGCAATAATAAACATAACAAAGGTCAATCTGATGTGCACACGATAAGCTAATAATAATTTAATCTTAAACGTCTTATGTTAATAAATAAATAAAAGGAATTGGAATTAGTTTTTATTGCAAAATTAGAAATTTTACATAAAAGAAAACATAACGCAAACTCATCAGTTAATCACTATTAGTGTTTTAATTAATCTAACATAGTGCGATTACTTCGTATGCTTGATAACATGATCTCATTTATCCTAATATTAGGTAAGTGATTAAAGAGCAAAGGCCTGACTAAATTTCAACTCAATAGTTCCACTCCTTTAGAAATAAATAGAGAGAACCAACATCCTGAAGAACTAAGCATGGCCCAATTCAACAAATAAATGTAAAAAGCGAAAATGACGATAAATTAATTTGAAAATCCCCTTACGGAATGGTATAAGTTCCCCAGATTTGCTAAAATAATTTCTTGCCCCAAAATATCATTCCTGGCCAAATTTCAACTGAAATATTTCTTTAGACAATCGAAAAAATCCTGTAACTAATGTGCCGGTTAGTCGCAAGGGCAGGGCATTGCATAATCGGGAAGAAAGAGATTATGTTGAGCGCCACAACCTTTGATTTTTCCACCAGAGTTTGAAATAAGGCAAACAAACAAGAAAAACTATGCGTAGAATAACTGTATGGTGTAAACAAAATATAAATTAATAACCACTATAGATTAAGCCCACTATCAGCCGAGTACACGGCAACAATCTCTATTATATACAATTACTAAGAAAATACCACTGCTTTGTGGGTACGGCATGTCAACAGACACTAATAGAAACCTAACGGGTTTTCCCTAATTTACGAAATCTGAACGGCCCTTTTCTATTCAGCTTATCTTGTCGAGCTTACTGTATAATGTAAATCTATCGCCGACAGTTTTTCATTGTGGCCTAGTTAGCCTAAGTCACTAAATTTTGAAAATGTATGTTTTAATTTTAAAATGTAAGTTATGTAAGAAATGCATTGAATTTTAACCCTTATTTCCCAACCTCCGATATTAGTTTTAGAAAGCCTTCCAAACATACTCCAGAAATCATGTTTAATTTGAATTTAAAGGACCTCTAAGATTGTTGAGTTTCTTATGAGACTTATAGCAGTCTCATAAGAAACTCAACAATCTTCATTTCACCCCATCTCCTCTCACTTAGCACTTTACTCAAATGCATTCGTAAATCCCATAATGATCTCCATTATCGTTGTAAAACTGCTTAGTTTAATACCCAGCATGATACTTTACAATACTTTGAACATTCGACGCCCTTGAGGTATGATTAATTTCATAATTGCCTTTCCCTTGCTTTTGTTAACTATTTTCTACCCTCGTGTTACTCCACACGATATACTTGGTTCAGAAAACTTAACTTGCTTCATTGTTCATCCCTCCCGTTTCTACTCGTTAGGCGATGGTTTCGAGGAAAAATCAAAACACTGTTTCTTTATTTCTTAAGGTACATCGAAATATCACTTTTCATGTTTCTGGACTTAACGGCTTTTACGATAGACTCACTTTGTTTAAACAATTCATCCCCTAGAGGTGAAATTCCAAACAAAAAACGGTGAAAATATATCCAATCGATTATTAGAGATTTGATTCCTCGATTTTCAGATCTCCAACTTCCTGGGTTTACAAAAAGGTCTATTTTTTATACCTTAATTGCAACCCTATACGGGTTGAATTTCAAAAATCCTTCCTTAGTGTGCGCCTACGTAATGAGGGGTGTATGTTACCCAAAATGAATGTTCCGAGAACTAACGGTCTGATCTGAACGTTGATTGATGGGTGAGTCGGTCAGTGAGTGAGCAAGGACAAAAACTTTTACTAATACAGATAAAATAATTAAATTGATTAAACTAATAACATTTCACCACATAATATATATAAATTTGGAATTCTCCGAGGAAGTTCACCCGCCAAAATAAAGTGGTATTAAGTCTTAAATCTGAAGAAAAGGAACAAACAATTTTAATAATTAAAACAAACAGTAAAATAATACGGTGGTAGTGGTCTCGCCAAGTTCACCCCACAACCCTTAATTAAACTTAATGGCAATATGTAGTAATACAGCAACCACAGAAAGAAATAAACGCTTGTTTGTGACCTCAAAATCCATCTGCCGGAAATAGGGTTAGAGCTCTAAAATAATTAATGACTTACTAGTCACTCCATTTATAGAATTTAAATTTCAGTTACCAAACTATTAACAATATTAATATTATGAAATAAAGGAAATAAAAAATCAGTGTTGTTTTGATACGGTTATAATGAAAACAGAAACAGCTGACTTCGGTTTCTAAGATAAAAAAGTTTGAGTACATAACCTATATTAATTTTAATGTTGTTGACATAGGTCAAGTATACGTTTTATTATTGATCACGATACATTTTGAATTTTATGCTGAAATTAATCAGACATTTTAGTTTCCTAAACATAGAAATAAATACAGTTATTTAGTGTTATTCAGATTACCTATGGTATTAATGTACAACTTTTTCAATTTTTGTTGTATTTTAATTATTAAACCTATAAAATTGAGTAGCGTCTAACAAGCAAAAACAAACAAATGCTTTACAGATTATACGTATGGACACATACCTGCATAACTCACACCTGTTAAAGAGAGATACACAGATACACAGATACACAGATACACAGATACACAGATACACAGATACACAGATACACAGATACACAGATACACAGATACACAGATACACAGATACACAGATACACAGATACACAGATACACAGATACACAGATACACAGATACACAGATACACAGATACACAGATACACAGATACACAGATACACAGATACACAGATACACAGATACACAGATACACAGATACACAGATACACAGATACACAGATACACAGATACACAGATACACAGATACACAGATACACAGATACACAGATACACAGATACACAGATACACAGATACACAGATACACAGATACACAGATACACAGATACACAGATACACAGATACAGATACACAGATACACAGATACACAGATACACAGATACACAGATACACAGATACACAGATACACAGATACACAGATACACAGAAAGAAACAGATACACAGATACACAGATACACAGATACACAGATACACAGATACACAGATACACAGATACACAGATACACAGATACACAGATACACAGATACACAGATACACAGATACACAGATACACAGATACACAGATACACAGATACACAGATACACAGATACACAGATACACAGATACACAGATACACAGATACACAGATACACAGATACACAGAAACACAGATACACAGATACACAGATACACAGATACACAGATACACAGATACACAGATACACAGATACACAGATACACAGATACACAGATACACAGATACACAGATACACAGATACACAGATACACAGATACACAGATACACAGATACACAGATACACAGATACACAGATACACAGATACACAGATACACAGATACACAGATACACAGATACACAGATACACAGATACACATGTACACAGATACAGAGATACAGAGATATACAGACACACAGATACACTGGTACACAGATACACAAAAACACATGTTAAACTTAGTACCCCCCTTTTTTTCGTCGAGGGTTATAATTAGAAGATTAAATCCAAAAGGTAGGTATCTTAATTGTGAATCTCGAAAGTTTGCAGATTAATAGCAAGTTAGTTCATCGTAATATGGTTATGAACAGTTTGAACTGAATCGGTAACTCCGTATGTATTATTAAGTCTTCACATGTAGTACGTCCCAAATTTTCGTTTTGGAAATTCTATTAAACAGTGACCAACTGGAATTTTTGAGACACCAATACACAAATTACCTAATTTGAAAACGGGAGGTTCACACTATACGATTGCTATTGAACCTGTTTAGTATAACAAAATGAAAATTGTTGGCGTAAACAGGGTTCAATACCAGGGTGCAGTATCCAATCCAGTATGTCGCAAATGCACTAATAGCTCGTTTTCTTAAAATCCCGTAATTTCAAAGCATTAACATTAACATGTTTATTCGCGGTTATACGATTTTACCCTGTACAATATTGTAAACCAAGCATAACAATTTTTGGATTACAGTAGGTTTGAACACGTCTTTAATAATAGAATGGAGCAATAAGAACTCGTTTTGTTAAAAAATGCGTAATTTCAAAACGGGACACGTATTCGTGTATAAGATTGCAGTAAACCCTTTTAATGTAAACAAACAGACAAGGTCTAACACCATTTTCAATACCTCGAGGAGCATTAAGAATTCGTTTTCTTACAAATTACTTAATTTCAAAATAGGACGTATGTGCACCTTTATTCACGCTTATACGATTGCTAGTGAACCCTTTTCACAAAAACTATTAAATCTATAAAAACATTTGGAGTATACCAATGGGTTGGCACAGTGTGCGTTGGTGATGTAGGTATGTTTGGTATTGTATCCATTGCTAAATATGCGTGACTGTGTCCACAGTGGACGTAATGTCTATCGGTGTAGTGGGTATGGTCGGCTTTCTGTCCTTTGTGAGATATTTGGCGTAGTGAGCTTAGACGGCGTAGTGTCTCAAGCACAGTTTCTGGCGATATGGGCACTGTCGGTGTAGAGGTTGCCAGCGTAATGTCCATCATCGACCATCTAGACCGTCTAAAAACCGCGTCGGCATTGCGGCCATTAGGTGTGTAGTCCACTAACTCGTTAATGAAAAGTTTATAGCACTATAGGTAAGCCAGCAAAAAAACCGATACACTTCATTTATTTAAGTAAGTAGTTCCAACGTTCTAGATTGTTCCTACTTTTTTTTAAGTTATGTTGACATACGAAATAATAACATGAATAATTAGTTGGAACTAGCTAAATAAATTTATGTGGGAACTTCAAAAAGCCGGATTTGCCTATCTTTGTGTCGTGCTCACTTACCGACAATCTGTTGGAAGTTTTGACTAATAACGAACGTTTGCTGTAGCGAAGCGTAGTGGCCCCCCACACGCTATGCGTAGTATTCCGTAGGGCATATGTTCACCAAATATATATATATATATATATATATATATATATATATATATATATATATATATATATATATATAGTGTCTGGGACACCAATTATTTACTTTTTTTTGCATGAGAAACTAATTGAAAGTATGCCCTTTTAACCACACTCAATAATTCTTTGCCACCTTAATCGAAATTCTGATCTAAGATAAATAATTAAGAAAAGCAGAAAGAAGCGATACGTTCGTTACAGTAACCACATATGTTTGTTTCAATACAAACTACCCACAAACTAAAAGCAGTTGGTAATTGGAGGACGCATAAAAAATTCTGATGATTATGGTTAAAAAAACGCAATGCAAGGTAGGTTTCAGAATAGTAATAGTATGTAAATATGACAGTAACATTCAAGTTAAAAAATTAAAACTGGGTAATGTGCAATAGGTAGAAATTTTACAGCACTAATAATGTGTAGTTTGATGCAATAAAAGTAAATAATCTCTATAATAATAATGATAATAAAATAAATGATAATAAAAGAACAGGTACTATTGACCATAAAATTTAAATTAAACGGTGCAGCATGATGTAGTATACTGTCACTTGGCTGTGTTTAAGTCTGACAAAATCATTTGCACATTACAGTTTATCGTAGTAATAAAATTTACGTAATGCTAAGTACAACTTGGCCATGAAAAATCGGAGATAACAAGAGTAACATAAATTTTTTTATCGTTGATGTTGTGCAGGTACATTTTATATGTGGGTATTAAGTTAAAGATATTGAAGAGAAATTTAATGAAGTAATTTTACAACCTCAAGTTGTATTGATGCAAAGAAAACTGCATTTTTGTTTATTTTTTTTTTACATCTGAGCCTTGCATGTTTTTGATATAAGCACATATATTTATTTTTATTTATGTATTTGATGATATACAGGTGAAGATATATACCATGTCATGACGTCACACACTCTAATTCTAACAAGACTGAAAATCCTTAGTTCAAGATTATCCACATATTGATAATACTTTAATCGTGGAATAATACTAGGTAAATGGGCAGGTTTTATAGGCAACTAACCAAAATCAAAAATTCGTCTGTTTATTTCACCGACTTTCTAGTTCAGAAAGTTAATGTGTATATTAAGGTACTTTAGTATTGAATTATTTCCTGGGCATAAATAATGATAAACATAACAACTATTAGAGCTTTAATTGATGTAAACTAGTCCGTAAAGAACAGTCCTCCTAATAACTAATTCCTATCATAACAATAAATTTAATATTGATAGGTAGACATAAAACGCGTAGCAGATCTAATTAATGTAGAATATCAAGCTCATAACCCGAGTGCTTTACGAGATGAGTAAATATATACATCGGAAATTGGTGGTCTAGTTTTCTAAAAATTTACATCCAACTAAAAATTTTTTTTGTAGATGCTTAAAAAGTACAAACCGAGATTATTAGAAAATCTTAAAATATCAGTTACATGAAGAAAACAGAATTTGTGGATTTTACATACTCCTGTGTTAAAATTATTCTGTTATTTGTTGTGACTGATTAGATAGGTTATTTATTATTTCATATGTATGGTTTCACATTTAGGTTTCTGTTATTTAATTTATTAGCTTTGCAGTCCAAACATATGTAGCTGCAGTTTTATATTCTATTTAAATATAAATATGGACTGGACAAAGATTTTGATCCATATTCTATGGTTAGAGTGCTGTTAGACTTTGTACCATTTTCTCTCTAAACCAGCTACCAGTTATACTAGTTTCGCAGATACTACATTTTCTTGTCTTTGCCTTGAGAAAGAGGTTTAGTTTGCCATTCTTTCCATTTCCTTCCATGCCAGTTGCCCTCCAGGCCACTTTCTAATTATATAGGATTCACCGTATATTACAATTTATAAGTCTTTTACTAGGCAAAGTGATATAATTCGAATTGTGTTCCTTTTCTTCTTTATCAGTTCCTTTCTATACCGATTTCTCTCTATAGTATGTTTCACACTTAGATTCAGTGTAGGAAAGATAGGGCAATGTAATTCTTAGGGCAGCCATTGTTGCCGCTTCTTGACAACAACGGTCGATGTACTTTTACTTAAAAACAAATCAGAGGTTTTCAATAAATTTGTTAAATATTTTTGCTCTATTAGCACTAAGTACTAATACATTTAAAATTCGTTTATTTTTAATGTTTAGCACTTAAAAATATAAAGTATTGGTTGTAAATAATTATCATTTTAAAGTTATTATAAAATTCAACCGAACTTAACCCTTGTTCTTACAATAAAAGAATAATTAACATTCATAAAATACTAAGAGTGAAATGCTTATCTAATGGAATAATAGAATTTGTTTTCTACATTATGCAAACCAAATTACTCTTATTTGGTTTATAATCATGTGGCGATGAATACAGATATTGTGAAACACTGGATTTTTAATGGATAACCATCTAATTATTATAAGTTTTTGTTATGAACGAATAAGTTCAAAGGTAAATATGTAATTAAAAATTATTATTAATAATAATATTTAACTATCTAATTACGTTACAGGTATTGAAAAAGTTTTTTTTTTCTAACATTTATTTTATATAATTGCTGTTAGTTAACTTTATAAGCCTGCACGGCGCACGTAATTGTTCAAAAGAAACCTGCGTAAAGCTTAAGTATTTCAGAAAAGCAGATGATCGTGAATCTTGTGAACATGTCTTCTGAGGAATTCCCTTCATCATGGAAGTTAGCAAATGTTCAACCTATTCCCAAAAAAGGCGATAAGACCGATCCCTCAAACTACCGACCAATTGCCATCACTTCCATTTTGTCTAAAATCATGAAAAAAGCCATCAATCAGTAACTGCTCACGTTCCTTGAAACTAACAAACTCCTTAGTGACCACCAATATGAGTTTAGGCAAAGTCGTTCAACAGGTGATCTTCTTTCATATGTGACCCAAGTTCGGAACAATACAGTAGAGCAGTCCGGTGAAACAGTTGTAGTCGCTTTAGATATCTCAAAGGCATTTGACCAAGTTTGGCATAAGTGCTTACTTGCCAAACTCACCTCGTTTGGGTTAAATGATACGCGCATCAACTGGGTTTTTCGTTTCCTTGATAAAGACGAATACGTGTCGTAGTTGATGGCTTTTTTTCAAAAGAAGTTGGCATTAATGCGGGCGTACCACAGGGATCCGTTATAGCGCCTACACTTTTTCTGCTGTACTTAAATTTCTTCAACAACTAACCCATCCATTGCTTTGCTGACGATAGTACTCTTCACTGTAGTTCATCTCAGTCTACTCATAGTGATAATCCACCTTCTTTGTCAAATCAAGAAATTAAAGTTGAAATGGCAAATTCAATCAACAAAGACATTCAACGTATTCTCGAATGGGGAAGAAATAATCTAGTTAAATTAGTGCTAACAAAACTTAGTGTTGCCTTATGTCCGCCAAAAAAGATCGATCATTTCCTGTTGTAAGTATGAATGGCTCAGTTCGTAAGTTTTCAGACTCGATTACTTTGTTGGGTATGACTGTATCTTCAAAACTCTCATGGGTTGACCATCTTCTGTCAGCTACCAAAACAGCTGCTCGTAAAATAGGCTTTTTGTACAGATCTAAGCAGTACTTTACCTCTCGACAACTCCTTCTGCTGTATAAGGCCCAAATTCAGCCTCATCTGGAATATAATTCTCACCTCTGGGTTAGTGCTCCCCAATACGCTCTCGATATCGTTGATCGTATTCAAAATAGAGCGATTAGGCTTATAAATGACACGTCCTTAACTTCTCACATACAGTCCCTTGAATGTAGAAGGAGGGTTTCAGTTCTTCCTTTGTATTATCGTTATTACAACGGCTATTGTGCTGCTGAATTATATTCTTTGACACCATCTCGGGCTATCTTTGCGAGAAATACTCGGTTCGCTCATTCACATCATCAGTATGCAGTACAAATCTCCACTTGTCGTACCAAACGGGCGCAATCCACATTTTTCTACACGGCTTTTAAACTCTGGAATGATCTCCCTAGTTCCTGCTTTCCTCTCACTTATGATATAAGAAAATTTAAGTTACCTGTTCATAGGCATCTATTGGCAATTCATTATCCTTCTATCCATCCTCCTAAGTGTTCCTGAGTGCTTTAGCACGATAGGCCAAATTTAGCCTGTTCAGGTCCACAATCATAAAAAAAACACTTTGCCAAATTGTAACAATAATTGTTTATTATCAAATATAATAAAGCAGGCGTCGGAAATGAGTGGTGTTTCTGAAAAAACTATTTTCAAAGTGCGACAGGAATATACATCTTCTAATGGCTTGCAAGAACCAAGGAAGAGGCGTAAAGATTGTAGGATTTCTTCATCTCGTGAAAATAAATACGACGGAGAAGTCAGAAGTTACTTGCGAAATATAGTGCATGATTTCTTTCGGGAAAATACACCACCTGCAATAAACACAATTTTAACCAGAACAAGAGGTGATAAAAAGTTTTTCACGTTTGCTATGTGATATGGATTTCCAATATGTAAAGTGCGGAAGAAAATTCGTATTAATTGAAAAACAGAAGATAATTTCATGGCGTCATCGTTATCTCCGTTCAATGCGTCAGTATCGCAAACAAAGGTATAATATAGTAAACTTAGGCGAATCATTGGTAAACGTATTTAGGTCACTCCGGTTAAGGGTGGATGATTCGGTAAAAGCAAGTCGAGGCGCATTGAATCGCGGCCTAACAACAGGTTTAAAAGCTCCAGCTGCTCGCGGTTCACCTTTTTGGTTTGGTAAACACGGGATCTGAAAATGGTTTCGTTGAAGGTGTCGAATTGATATTTCTGGGCATACAAGAATAACGGCATTATCATGACGAAATGGATGGGCCGCTTTTTGAAAATTGGTTTCAAAATCAGTTAGTTCCAAATCTGCCAGAAAAGACAGTTGTGGTGAAGGACAATGCTCCTTACCTTAGCTGAAAATTGGAAACAAATTCCTAATACTATGTCAAATAATGAAGAAATACAACAATGGCTCCGACCAAAAGATTTTTATTTTCAAGACGATTATTTAAAAGTGGAACTATTAGAAGCAGTAATACAGCACAAAATATGGCAGATACAGACTTGATGAGATCGCAAGACAGCACAATGTGAAGATTCTGCGGCTTCCACCTTACCACTGTGAACTTAATCCTGTAGAGTTGGTATGGAGTGAAATCAAAAGATACATAGCCAGCCACAAATAAACTTTTAAACAAGGTGAAGTGAGAACCTTAATTACGGAAGCGTATTCCCAAGTTACGGCTGAAAAAGGGAAAAATTACGTAAAACACTTAATAGAAGAAGAATCAGTAATGAGGAAAATTGACAATCTAGTGGATGGCATTCCAGCAATTATTGTAAATATTAATGGTGATACTAGCGACAGTGATAATTTATTTAGTGACACTGATGACAGTGAGCGAAAATAATAAAGTATAACTTAATTTATTTATTTATAATTTCATTTTCTATGTGTCAAAAACAGACGAGAGCAAATAAATGTTATTAAAATTATTATGTGTATCTATTTAAAAAATATGTTGTAAATTTATTGTTAAGGAAAGACGAACTTTATATTTCCAATGATTTCATTTTTATTATAATAAACTTGTCGTTCCTTCAAGTCTAAGGAAGGAAATGATTCAATTAATGCATGAGGGACATTTTGGTATAGAGAAACTTAGATCAATTTTTTATTGGCCTGATATTAATGTATATATTAACTCTTATGTTTCTTCTTGTAAAGTTTGTCAAAAATATATGTCAAAAAACGCTAAAGAGCCTTCAATGCCTTATCCAATACCTACTAGACCTTGGCAACGTATTGGAACTGATATTTTTTTCTTTTGGAAATAAGTCTTATCTTGTGTTGTTTGACGCTTATTTAAATTGGTTAGAGTTGATACCGATTGTTAATAAAAGTGCCAATGCAGTTATTAATGAAATCAAGCCAATATTTTCACGATTTTGGTACCTGATATTTTGGTTGCTGATAATGTGCCATTTAATAGTGAACAATTTAGAATTTTTTCAAAAGATTGGAATTTCAATTTGGTATTTAGAAATGCATATTATCCACAATCCAATGGTTTAGCTGATAGAGGTGTGGCTGTTTCAGCAAAGATTTAAAGAAAAATCAGGTGGTACTGGTATTAGTTTGGTATTATTGAATTATAGAAATTCGCCTCTTAAAAATCTCAATTATTCGCCTTCTCAACTTTTGCAAAGTATAATTAGTAAAACTAAAATACCATTATCTGAAAACATGTTACAACCAAAACTATGTGAAAAAGTAGTTGAAAATTCAAGGATTTAATTTAAACAAAAACTATTTTGATAGAGACACCACTCCACAAAAATGACAGTGTTATGATATATAATGTCTATAAAATCACTGCTAATAATAAAACTTTCTTTATAAAATATCTTTATTATTGTTATTAATATTTGGAAGATATCAAGATATTTCACACCTGTCTTATAAGTTAGTAATAGGGCCCCTTATTAGAATACTATTTCCAGCCAATGGGGCCACGATAAGGGGGCGCAGACCTTAACGCAAGTTCTTATAACTGCCTCACAAGTTAGCATTAGGGCCCATTATTAGAATAATATTTCCAACCATGGGGGCCGAGACCCTAACACAAGTTCCTACACCTGTCGTACAAGTTATACCACTGAACAGATTTTGGTCACCCCAAGGCCAGGCTCAAGGCCAATTCCAATGCCAGCCCCCAAGATCAAATCCGAGGTCAACCACGTGGACGGCCTTGGGAATTACCAAGGTCAAAAGTGAAAGGTGTGGTGTCTCACTACTACTGGCACGGATTGTTTTGCCTACCCTGCAAGGGAATACCGTGAAGGTTATGTAATGTAATAAAGGCGACAAGTGTCAACGCTAGATAACCAGTAACCCGGTAGGTAGTAGGTAGATTGTATACATGCCCAATCCCTACATCTCTTATTTCCAGCTATTCACCGCAACAGCCTAATTTCGACTGAACTAAATAATTGAAAAACAAAACCTCTTTACCTTCACAAGATCACGTCACATTAAAAAATCTTCCGTAATAAAACTGCACATTGAACACCTAGAACCGAGATGAAAACATCCTGTTTTTCAATAAGAAAGCCTATTACTGAAATAAAGCCTCTATAACCTCCCGATTAACAACTTTATCCAAAATGAACTGGTCAAGCACAAGATAACACGTAGGTAGTAAAGGGGCACCATGCGCCATCTTGGATTTTGACGTCACAAGGATGTAGGAGACCATACTTTCTACCCCTAAGGTTTCTTTTCGGAGGTCTTTTCAACCCCTAATTATATTGCTCTTTACACACCCACGTGTGAGACCGTATTTTCCACCCCTATGGTTTCTTTTCGAAGGCCCTTTCATCCCTAATTATTTTTGTATTTACTCAGCCACGTGTAGGACGTGTTTTTTCACCACTATTTTATGACAGCTCACGTATAGGACGCGTTTTTTCTACCCCTATGGTTTCTTTTCGGAGGTCAACCCTTGATAGAACTTCAATGTTGTATTAAGAGCCTTTTTTGACAGTATTTTTGTACTTGCTCACGTGAGGGGCAGATTTAGGGGTTGGTCATGGACTTGGGGTTGGTCTTGGAGCTGGCCTTGGAGCTTGGAGCTGGTCTTGGACCTGGTCTTGGTCTTTGGGTTGGTCTTGGACCTGCGTTGGTCTTAGGGCTAGGGCAGGGTGACAACTATTTCAGGAAATTATAGGTCATTTTGACCTGATGAGGGTTAGCATTCTGATTGAAAGGATGTTATTTAGTCTATTTAAACGAGGTTGCTGGTAGAGTATCTGTTAGTATCGTTTAGCGATTCAAGATGGAAGGTCAGTTTAAGCACCCCTTTTCGGCGATAGTTGCGGGTCCGTCGGGTTGTGGGAAATCGTATTTTATCGTGGATTTTCTAAAATATATCGAAACTGCCTGCGATACAGCTTTTGAAAGAATTATCTGGTTTTACAGTGAGTGGCAGCCTTTATTCAAAGATCTCTCTGTGGAATTTCAAAAGGGTTTACCTGATATGGAGCAGTTTGATGAGGAAAAACCTGTCTTAATAATAATTGACGATCTAATGCGCGAAACTAACAGCTCTGTGGTTCATATTTTCACAAAGGGTTGTCATCATCGAAATCTAAGTGTATTTTTCTTAACGCAGAACATATTTCATCAGGGAGGTGGAGAGCGGGATATTTCTCTCAACGCACATTACATAATTTTGTTTAAGAACCCACGTGACAGCTCAGATACAGCATTTAGCAAGACAGATTTCGCCGGACAACCCAACATTTTTAGAAGCAGAAGATCCTACTTCAAGCCCGCACGGATACTTATTGTTCCATTTAAAACAGAATACACCGGATGTGCCACGTTATAGAACAAACATATTCGGGCCTCAAGGTATCGGTCAGGTATATGTAGCGAAAAAAGGGTTTAAGTCTCACAGTCATAAAGATTACATCATATACGATGGCTGCCGTTTTAAGCGAGAACACTGATATCCTGAATGCATTAGCCAGATTAAGTAAAAGTCAACGTGACGCTTTATTGAAATGTTTGGATAGTAAGCTGGTAGAGTGTATTTGCGAGTGTGCATATAACATTTTAAAAGGTCGTGTACCTCTGTCAGCTGATCAGAAGCAGCGACCCTCTCAACATAAGCACACTATAAGACGCTTGGCACAGAGAGGCGAATCTATAAAAAAGAAGAAACAGTTTCTTGTACAGAAAGGTGGTGCATTTCTACCACTCCTGTTAGGACCATTACTCGGCGGAATACTAGGTAATCTGTTTCAATAACCATGGATCACAATCTGAAGAAGATGATTATTCTACCGATGGACTTTATACAGCGCTTACAGGCACCAGATGTTACACAAAACAACATTTTAACGCAGCTGGGTAACGATATGGGCAAAGTTTTAAAAACCAAAATGACCGACCATGACAAATGGCAGCAGTACAACTAAGTTCTTCAAAGGTATCTACACTTTCTCAATCAGTTACGTCAGCCCACCAGCATAACAATCAGCGGTGACGCTGTTGCTGATGGTATTAGAGATTTATCGTAACGCAAAGATCTGACAGACGACGAGATAGTATCAACGCTTCAGCCTTCATATAAGAGAAAAGGCGTGGCTTTCTTGCGTATACTGAATACGAGCAGCGATGTTTTTTGGAATAAAAGAGGTACTGTCACAGTATAAGGCGAGATCGTACCACATTCCAACATTATCGATCTGGTTCACGAGACGTCAAGAAAACGAAAAACTACAAACCCGCGCGGTTGGCGTCAGTTTGCGATATACATTAAAGAGATGCCCACAAGGGTTTATCGGAAATGCGCAAAGGCATGATGTTTCTGTATCACCCAGCGTTGAACGGACCCTCACAACAACTATAGGTGAGAATTACGATGCTGATAGTGAAACGTGGGAAACACCGAGATTCCAAAGAAGAAGAAGAGGACTTTCACTAGATTGGGATTCGTGGCGGCCATAACATGGATGCTGTATACTATGATCCCGCTCACCCAGCAGGGTTCGCTGGTATAACACCTTTAACTAATGCTGTAAATGGTGGATATGGTGAAGTGAAAAATTGGCTGCAAGCACAGGAAGCTTATACGGTACATAAACCAGTCAGAAAAAAGTTTCCACCAAATTAATATATTGTGAGTAACCTTTACGAGTTGTGGCAAACGGATCTTTGTGATATGCGAACTTTAAGTAAACACAATAGTGGGTACAACTACATACTAACGGTAATTGATGTATTTAGCAAGAGGGCATGGGCGAGAGCAATTAAAACGAAGACAGCATCATCTGTAATTGAAGCATTCGCGGATATTTTTACGGATTGCGACAATACTCCGGCAAATCTACAGACGGATAAGGTCAAAGGGTTTGTGGCGAGCAGTGTACAAAACTTTTTCAAGAAACAAAATATCAATTTCTATGTAACAAATAACACAGATGTAAAAGCATCAGTAGTTGAAAGATTTAATAAAACATTGAAAACAAAGATGTGTCGTTATTTCACTTACAAAAATTCCTAAGGTATATTGATGTACTCGAAAGACTTGTGACTGCTTACAACAATAGCCCTCATTCAAGTATAATGATGGCCCCCGCGGCTGTAAACGATAAAAACATTTTGGAAGTCGGTGAGCATGTCAGAATCGCCAGAACTAAGTACAGCTTTGAGAAGGGATATGAAACGAATTGGAGCGAGGAAGTTTTTACAATTAGTGCGGTGATAAAAAGAAGACCACCAGTTTATCGAATAATCGATCTTAATAACGATCCTGTTGAGGGTACCTTTTACGAAGAAGAAGAAGTTGTTACGGTTGATAAAGATACTCTATTCAAAGTCGATAAGATTCTAGCAGAGCAGGGCCGTGGGCGACATAAGCAATACCTGGTCAAGTGGCGTGGATACAGTAACAAATTTAATAGCTGGGTGTTAGCTTCGCAGTTGAGAGATATATAAGAATGGAGTTTTATCTTACCTTATAGCTCTATGACGTAAAAAAAATTTTTGTAAAAAACTGTTTTAGTACATGTTTAATTGTGTCACACATGTCAAATTATTGTTTAACGCCTGTTACCCAACCATTCTATTCTGATAAGTAAAGAGGTTTTTTAGTGTCTTCCTTTTTTAATTAAGAGTTGCGTAATATCAGATGAGCCTATTGTTTTTCTTTCTTTTTAATTCAGCATTTTATAAGTTTAGCGTTTTAAGGAAAGTGTGTTACTCGGTTGGTAGATTATTACAATTAACAGGTTTATATAATTACACAGTAATTAGCTAAAAGTAAACGTGAACAGTGGTTTCTAACTACATATTATTGTGGAATTTAAAACATGTAATTATTACTTTCCAAACATTTAATGAGGTTTTTTATAAAACAATTTGCATGTGTATGTACAGCATTTTGTTCAAACAACTTTGTTTTTACTTATTTTAAGAGAAAGGTAAATACGAGTTGCTGTAAGTGTGATAAAGATAATGAGGTTGTTTGTATACTTACACTCTAAAAATTAATTATGGGAAATCAATAGCTAGTTTTTACATCAACTACTCATCAAAAGTAAAAAACATAGAAAGTTGTTTTTAGTTTTATTAGACGAGTAACAGAAAACGGGTACCACTCGTGAATCAGTCCCTCAAAAATGCTCTTTCAATACAGAGCTGGTAAATGTGCTGTTAACCTTTTATTTATTTACTTGTACAGATTTTTAATTACAGCTATAAAACGCGTAACAACAATTTTCTTTAAAAAATACAATATACAACAACTTTTAGTTGGATATGAAACATATTTCAATGCAGGTAAAACTATGTTTTAATATTTGTTTTAGAAAACAATATTGTAATAACTGTTATGTAATTAATTAACTTAATAAAAATGTTTGTTTCATTAGAGAATAACCTGAATGTCAGTAATTTTTTTTATAACGCACTGAGGCTTTTTTAATTATGATATTTACAATAAAAATAAGTGTTCTATAATTAAATGTTACTGTCATTCAAATTCCTCACGCAAGATCAATCTCTAACACAAGTGCTGTCTTACAAGAACCTACTTATTAGAAATACAATGTATAAATACATTTCTCGTATAGGTAAAAGGTCATCCGAACGTACCCAATAGCATATGACCATTTTAAAACAATAGGATCGATAATTTTAATAATAATATCTGATTAGGGTAATTATGCAATTTCCAACATTGTATGCGTGTGCGTTTGCCTAACCTCCAGGGGTACTGCTCTTAATACAACCAAAATGACCTTAATTAGGGTTAAAGATGACCATCAAAAATAACCCTAACCAAAACCAGTATCAGCCTCAAGTCCAAGACCAAACCCCAAGTCCACGCCCAAGTCTAGCCCAGCCCAAGACCAGCCCCTACATCTGCCCCTAGCCCCAAGACCTAGCCCAAGTCCAAGACCTAACCCAACCCAAGACGAGCTCCAAGCTCCAAGACCAACCCCAAGTCCAAGACCAACCCCTACATCTGCCCCCCACGTGAGCAAGTACAAAAATACTGTCAAAAAGGCTCTTAATACAACACTGAAATTCTATCAAGGGTTGACCTCCGAAAAGTAACTATAGGGGTAGAAAAAACGCGTCCTATACGTGAGCTGTCATAAAATAGGGGTGAAAAAACACGTCCTACACGTTTCGAAAAGAAACCATAGGGGTGGAAAATACGGTCTCATACGTGGGTGTGTAAAAACAAAAATAATTAGGGGTTGAAAAAGCCCTCTGAAAAGAAACCTTAGGGTTGGAAAATATGGTCTCCCACGTGGGGCATCCTTGTGACGTCAAAATCCAAGATGGCGCATGGTGCCCCTTTACTACTCACGTATATTATATTTCATAAAACTCTTTACGATAACCAATTTAATTCTCAAAACGTAACTATTTCCTTTGAACTTCATAAAAAAACCATGAATTTAAAATACAATTGTCGAAATTCTACAATACGATATCAAAATATACGAGTATTCAAAAAAAATTCCTGTGACTATTAGATCCACACATGACAAATTATTTTAATTAAATCTAACCCCTGAATTAATTCAATCTGCTATCGTCAATATGAATAATTATGTGACCATAGACATACCAGGTCATCAAGGGAAATTCGGTGAGGCAATTAAAATAATAAAAGAAAGCAATTAAAGTCAAACAGGGAAAGCACAATGTCCTGTTTCTACTGTCGGTGTATAATACAGTACAATAATTAAATTCTGCCTAATGGCATAAAAATCTATAGTGGCTAAGTCAATATGTAATAATATGTCGCAATCTGCCATTTTACGGAAATGCCACTAATTAAAAAACCGGCATATTGTTTCTTGGAATTAGCGCTAATTGGTTATGAATTTTAACATTTTCTGCACCGTATCTAAATTTAAAGATAAACCTGCAGAGTCTTGTCCATTTAACCAAATATCTAAGTCAACTAAACTAAAGGAAAGGTTACTCATAATGGTGGTAGGTGAGCAGGAAATACACAGAAAAAATTCTCTACCTGGGGAATCGAACTCCAGATATTGCAATTTCCGGTTGAGCGTTCTTGGCTCTAAACCACTATACGTTGCATTAAGGTATAGGTTATACACAAAGTGAACGATGAATTCACAATTCATAGCCTGGCATGTTGACTTCTTAAGCTGTGAAAGCAGTAACTTTTCTACAATTATTCATAAATTCGAGATAGATACGGTATACTATAAATGCTTCCTACTAAAGTCCACTTAAAATCAGTAAGTTAATTATGTAATCGAATACGACTGTACGTAGAAATGTTTTATTTAACTATGCGTATCTAATACTGTATGGTATAATAATTCATACTTCTAATTCAACTTCAGACATTTTATTACTGTAGTGAATTCATAAACAAAAAGGAAATGGGATGCATTCAATACTCAACTTGTCTACGTTGAATATAACTGATCATATGTAATATTTCACACCTATTTGCTAAAGGGCACATAGTTATTTCTACAAGTGTTTTTACGATGTTATTACTAAATATAAAAACAATTACTTATTTGAAGTTAACAATCAACCTGTATACCGGTAATGAATCCTTTATCAAAATTTACATATACTAATAAGTCATTGTTCTGCTATTTTATGGCATTATGATGAATTTATTTACTGTTACCTACATTGAAATGAATACTGAAACTAATAACATTTTCATTGAATTTTTTTTTAATTTATAGTGGGCACACATTTACAATATTAAATTAGATATTTTAAATATTTTACAAAACAAAGATAATACTATATAGCAATTAATTATCGAAATGTCAATAGAACCGGAGTTAATATAGCCTTTTACTTTTTTTTTATACCAAACAAAACACAATCCGGAACAATTATAATTCATAATTTGGCACGTTAACTTCTTAAGGTGTGAAAACAGTAATACTTATTACAGTTAATTGACTTTAGAATTTAAATAAGTTATTCTATACAAACACGCAAAGGAAAATTTGGTATCTTTTGATTTAGTATCGTGCACCTACAGACTAAAATATCAAAATTAATGCAAATCGTAAATAATTCTGCAGTCAAACGATTTAAATTACATCTTAAATAATCTTTAATATGTACACATCAATTATTTTAATAGGCGTAAGCATGCGGCGCGGCGCCATTCAAGGATTACTAGATCAATAGTATTTCTTAAGAACCAGAGCAACAGGTAGGAGGTTATACGAAAAACACCATCGGGATTTAATTGTATTGCAGTTCAATTTCCTTAAAGAAAAACAGATGTGGGTGTTCTTTATTTAAACTACAGTAATCCTGGCAATTATAATTTCATTCCGAACCTATTTAACCTGCTAATAAATATTTACATTATAAGAATACTTTAGGCCATAAAGACGAGTAGTCCAATATTGTTTAAGTGAAGTGTGGGATGGACAGAAAAGAATAATAAACAGGACGAATCTCAGAAGCTTCGTCCGGCCAGCTGGGTGTTATAACCGGAAATGACCCTAACATCACCTTTTAAATACTTAACCATCTTCCGTAGATTTTTGTTTATTTTGATCGACCTACCTAGAGTGTAGAGCATATAGTAGTCCTATTTGTTGAAGTAAGCCGTATTTATTCGATGAAAGAGTTATAACATATTCTTTGTTCCTTATCACGGAAACGGAAAGCAAACTTCACAAATTCAGAAATTACGCTTTTGTGGTTGATTCCAGAATCTAAGGGTAGATAGTACGCATAACAAGGGCGCTGTCTCAGAAGTGAAGACTCGTGATACCCCTGCGAGAGTGACCCCAAAATAATAAATTCCAAATTTATTCATTACGTATTTTTATTTAAATAATGCGTTTTTAAAAATAGCTGTTGATAAAATAATTTCTTTCATTTTTTTGTAATTGCCATTATAAAAGGAGGAGGGCATTAAGGGATGACATTTAAAATAATCAAAACTGTCTAACCAACTAATTCTGTAACATCTTAGTAAACAAATATTTCATTTTGATAGTATAAAATCTCACATTGCAAGACACTTATTGCAAAATCTGCTTCATCGACTAGGAATTAAGAAATATTTAATGAAAACTGTGGAATATTCTGCTATATTAGTACCTATTTGGTGTATAACATATAAATAACGTAATTAATTATTAATAAAATATTCAATTAATATTTGACATAGTGACTGTAACAACTAAGACACGTAAAACCATATTCTGTCATTTCTTCGGTTTCATAAAACTTCTGTAATTCATTAAATTACGAAGGACTATCGAAAATGCATGTTGGGCTAGTACCTTCTCGAAAATTTATTAAAATACATTACCGTAGTGTTCATGTTTCACGATCAACGAAGCTATATAGCGTACTGTATCTTCCAAGATTTTGAAAAATGATTTATGATTACTGAACTAAAATTGTTATTGCTTTAAACTAGTTAAATAATAACAAACAAAATACACCCACGTACCACACACAATTAAACAACACCGTACACATTTCAATAGCTACGCTATCATCGGTCGACCGCTGATAATGATAGCGTAGCTATTGAAACGCGTACGGTATTTTTTAATTTTTTGTGGTACGTGGGTGTATTTTGTTTGTTACAGATCCTGCCACAGTTCCAGTGTTCCATATTTTAGTAATTAATTAATTTTAAACCATAAAACGTTGTAAAAAAAGCACTTGCGGCAGAAAATATTGCTTAAAATATGTTGGTTTCTAAGTGTTGGCCAGTTTTACTTAGTGATGTTGATATCAATACCTACTGTGATTAAGGGTTGTTTGAATATGAATGTTATGCGTTAATTAAAGCAAATTATTTAAAAAATACACAAATCCTGTATGGAATCAATAAGAAAATATCTAATGTGGAACAACACATGATCTTCCAACCTACAAACTGAAAATTAAAAGAAATGAAATAATTTTAATAATAATTTTTTCAGGATAACCTATTCTTTAGTAATAATAGTTTTTTTCAGGATAACCTATTATTTAGTACGTTCATAAAGAAAATAGGAGTCATCTATAACTTTAAACACCCCTTTGGCTCTATTGGAAAATACATTACAATCCTGCAATGGTATAAAAGCTCATTATGCCGTAATAAAAACATTAATGTCTAATCTTTCTCCTTTTTGCATCTGTTGTCTAATTTTTGAGGATACGATTGCATAAGAAAGGATGTAGAATCAGACGCTAGTGCTAAAGTAGGTGTAGTTGCATGTAATCCACGTCATTGCGTATACGCACACCATATGCGGTTATTAGGCAAATGATGGAGTAGTATCTTCCCCCTCAGAGCCCCAACTCCATACCTTCCAATCCTAGCCTACCCACACATATCCCTAATCCCACCATGCATACATAGTTAGTGTAAGTATGTTGGGAATCCAACTTGACTGAAGGAGCTTGGAAAGCTTAAGCAGCCCGCCATGAAACACACACACACACACGCACGTACGCACGCACACACGCACGCACGCACGCACGCACACACACGCCCACGCACGCACACGCACACGCACACGCACACGCACACGCACACGCACGCACACGCGCACTGCACACGCACACGCACACGCACACGAACGCACACACACAGCACACACACGCACACGCACACGCACAGCTCGCACACGCACACGCACATGTACACGCACACGCATACGCACACAGCACACGCACCACGCACACCACACGCACACACCACACGACACACACACACGACACGACGACACGCACACGCACACGACACACGCACACGCACACGCACACGCACACGCACACGCACACGCACATGACACGCACACGCAAGCGCACACGCACACGCACACGCACACGCACACACACGCACACGCACACGCACACGCACACGCACACGCACACGCACACGCACACCACAAGCACACGCACACGCAGCACACGACACGCACACGAACACGCACACGCACACGACACACACACGCACACGCACACGCACACGCACACGCACACGCACACGTACACGCACACGCACAATCAGGCGCACACACACGCGCACACGCACACGCACACGCACACGCATACGCACACGCACACGTACACGCACACGTACACGCACACGCCCACACGTAGGTTTAAAAACAGTCCTAATACATAACCGTTAGCTTGGGTTGATGATTTTAAATCGTTAAATTCATTTTCCAAAAAAATTTGATCAGAAATTCGCTTATCTGTATCAATTGAGAATTTAATCACACCAATTTTTTGAGGTGGATGGTGGTTTAATAGTTTACGAAAGTACCTATTCGTGTGAGTAGGTTTCGCGTAAACCTTGAAAGAAATAGAAGAAATGATTGTTTTAAATATTAATATAGTCGATAGGCTAAATGCTCGGATGTATACTGTATATAAAATTTAAATATTCATTTAGCGTTAGTGTTTTTGCTTCATGTCACCCCATATAAGTTATTTAAGTGTATTTTCTAAAGGCAATACTTATTTTTTTATTTAAGAATTAGCTATAGCAGAACTAAAATGGCTTCCCATTACCATACCACTCAGTTTTGCTCAGCTTTTATATTATAATCTGATCGAATTTTGAATTTCTTTTTAATTGTAGGAGTTTGTGTCGTTAGCCTTTGCCCATAAAGCGTGTTCTAGAATGTCATTTTCAAGGCGGTTTAATAATATTTCTCTAGCCATTTTATGTTACTAAAACGAATTAACATTCCTTTGTAGACTTTTAAATACATGCAACTAATTGTCACCGCGTGTTATTCGTTTTTAAAGTGTAATTAAATTTAAATCAGATTTAATCCGTCTTACACGCATGCATACGCCCTCGCACTCGCAAGTTTGGAAACAAAATCTCAAAGTTAAACTGAAAATGTTTCATTTTTTGCTTCTATTTCGGACAGTTTATTAAACAGATTAAACTTAAATCTCAATAATACGATAGATTAATGTTTACGTTATAAGCTGTTTTTATGAACGAAGAAGTTCAAAATTTATCTCGATTGGGGCTAGTATCTCAATAGCTCAGATGGTTAGAGCGGTAGTCTAGCAAAGTACATGCCGTAGGTTCAAATCCTACTCGAGGTAAACTTTTTATTTATGTATTTAATAAAATTGATAATAATTTTTAATTATTGTTGTTGTTGTTTGCGAATTGTCGAACTTCGCGTCTGTTAATTTGACTTCGTTTTGTAATGATTGTCTTGAGTGGGCCAGGGCATATATATTCGCAATCTCCTCAAAAAATGTTTTCAGATGAGGTCCTCCTTGTCACTTTTAATTTTTTAACCATTTCCAATGGTACCAGTGGTCACCCGGTCTAGGTCAAAATAGGAGGTGCACACCTTAATTGGTATGCTATCAATTTGCGAAAGCAGATTTGAAAACACGTAAGTTATTTTTTTCTGAGATCGCGGACAAGGAAGGACAAGCATACATATTTTGAGTCTCATCCAGAAATGCTTTCAAACGGCACCCATTTTGCTACACCGCACTGTGCCCAGTCAGAATTTGGTTAACTTTGAAATTTCATCTAGTAGAGGGATCGCACTACCAAGTTCAAAGTAGTACTTGTATACCTTTAATTGGTATGGTATCATTTAGGGATAACAGAGGTTTATCCGTTTACCCTATAAAGAGATACGAAATCTTATCTTTCACCTCAAATTGAGAGTAATACCTTTGATTGGCACACATCGCAGACCTTTAATTTTTTAATTTATAGGCCATTAGCTTAGGAAACACAAGTGAAAACGTTCACTTGTTTATCCAGTAATTGATCACGGACATTGGCCTCTGGTTTCAATTTGGTTTACCTTCAGCTTTGAACCAGTAGGGCTTAGGTCAAAATAAAAGTTGTTGGACAAACACAATAATAACATTCAAATAGGTGATAGATGCATATAATTGGCTTTTTTATCAATTAGGTGAGTAGATTTGAAACATGTAATATCATAGAAGTAGAATGGGGACAGTTGAGGGCCAACGACGCCCGGCGTAGCGACACCTGGCATCGACGTGTGCAGTTCTTGCGAGGGTGTCGGCCGTTTTCGGAGGCCTTTTTTGTATTTTTGTAGGACATCGTGCATCGGGCGTCGGGGTCTCTCTCCCTCCCTCCCACTCTTTCTCTCTCTGCGCCATTTTGTTTGTCTTCCACCTTGTGACCATTTCTGATTTTGGCCGGAAATTTTAGGCCTCTTCTAGGGTCTTCGCCCGTTATCGGAGCTTCTCCCTTTCCAGACCCCTGATTGTTCGTGACGCCATCTAGTGGTGTAAAACTAATGAATATTTTCTGTAATCATAGCTCCACCTAGTGGTGTATTTTTAAAAGTAGATTTGCATCTAGAGTAGATAAATCCACATCTGTAATTATGGCATAACATTACAAACATGTAGAGGAAATTAAATAAAGCAAATAAAAAATAAATAAAAAAGAATTAAAGCGAAAAACGACCACTTACCACTAGTGCATTGAAAGAACTGGCAAGATGGACACACCAGTGAATACGTGTTTTCGAGTTTGCGTGTTTGTGTTTTCGCGTTTGTGTGTTTTCGTGTGTGCGTGTTTTCCAGTTCGTGTGTTTGCGTGTTTGTGCGTCTGTGTGTTTGTGTGGTTGCGTATTTGCGCCTGTATCTGTGATTGTATCTGTCACTGTGTCTGTGTGCGCCTGTGTCTGTGTCTGTGGAGTATGTCTGAGTTTACACCAGTGTCTGTGTTTACACATGTGTCTGCGTCTGCGTCTGTGTCTGCGTCTGCGTCTGTGTCTGCGTCTGCGTCTGCGTCTGCGTCTGCGTCTGCGTCTGCGTCTGCGTCTGCGTCTGCGTCTGCGTCTGCGTCTGCGTCTGCGTCTGCGTCTGCGTCTGCGTCTGCGTCTGCGTCTGCGTCTGCGTCTGCGTCTGCGTCTGCGTCTCCGTCTCCGTCTCCGTCTCCGTCTCCGTCTCCGTCTGCGTCTGCGTCTGCGTCTGCGTCTGCGTCTGCGTCTGCGTCTGCGTCTGCGCCTCTGCCTCTGCCTCTGCCTCTGCCTCTGCCTCTGCCTCTGCCTCTGCCTCTGCCTCTGCCTCTGCCTCTGCCTCTGCCTCTGCCTCTGCCTCTGCCTCTGCCTCTGCCTCTGCCTCTGCCTCTGCCTCTGCCTCTGCCTCTGCCTCTGCCTCTGCCTCTGCCTCTGCCTCTGCCTCTGCCTCTGCCTCTGCCTCTGCCTCTGCCTCTGCCTCTGCCTCTGCCTCTGCCTCTGCCTCTGCCTCTGCCTCTGCCTCTGCCTGTGCCTGTGCCTGTGCCTGTGCCTGTGCCTGTGCCTGTGCCTGTCCCTGTGCCCGTGCCCGTGCCCGTACCCGTGCCGGTGCCTGTGCCTGTTCCGGTGCCTGTGCCTGTGCCAGTGCCTGTGCCTGTGCCTGTGCCTGTGTATGTGCCTGTGCCTGTGCCTGTGCCTGTGACTGTGCCTGTGCCTGTGCCTGTCCCTGTGCCTGTGCCTGTGCCTGTGCCTGTGCCTGTGCCTGTGCCTGTGCCTGTGCCTGTGCCTGTGCCTGTGCCTGTGCCTGTGCCTGTGCCTGTGCCTGTGCCTGTGCCTGTGCCTGTGCCTGTGCCTGTGCCTGTGCCTGTGTCTGTGCCTGTGTCTATGTCTGTGCCTGTGTCTATGCCTGTGTCTATGTCTGTGCCTGTACCTGTACCTGTACCTGTGCTTGTACGTGTACCTGTACATTGCCTGTGCCTGTGCATGTGCATGTGCCTGTGTATGTGCCTGTGCCCGTGCCCGTGTCCGTGCTCGTGCGCGTGCCCGTGTCTGTGTTTGTGCTTGTGCTTGTGGTTCTGATTGTGTTTGTGTTTTGTAAAACCACTTTTCATGGGAGCCATTTAGAACGCATGAATCGCGTTACAGTGTTAATTGTAAAATTTCTGTTTTTTTTTAATTCAACATCCTGTATATTATGCGGTATTCAAAACGAGAATCACTATATACGACAATAAGGTTGGCAGAAACTGCTTTCGAGTTATCCTAGACTTGCATCTTGATTTTGTGTTCCTTTTTAAATCCTAAATTTGTTTTTTTCCGGAATTATGTGATTAATGGGTTTTCCCAACCCGTTAGAACTAGTAAAACGCAGAAGTGAATGTACTATAGGTAACAGAAAACCAACAATTATTTACTGGTGTGTTAATCTTACAAGGAGTTCTTTCAATGCAGTAGTGGTAAGTGGTTGTTTTTGGCTTTAACTTTTACTTTATTTAATTTCCTGTACATGTTTTTAATGTTATGCTATAATGACAGATATGGATTTGTCTACTCTAAATGTATGCGAGGGGGATCAAAATTAATAGTGACGCAGCCGCCGAGAACTTAGATGAAAAAGAAGATCTAACGGATCAGAAGGATGATGATGATGATGATGCTGGTGCTGATGCTGGTGATATACGGGATATAATCCTAAAATTAGTGTTACGTGTAATACATTATTGAAAACCTCTTTAACTTTTTATTATCGATAATCAACCTCTATTACAGAAAACATTTATTAGTTTTAAAATACACCTGTAGATGACGTCTTAAACAATCGGGGGACCTGCCAAGGTTGCTAACGCAGCAAGTTCCAGTGGCGTATACCGGTCTTATGAGTTAGTATAAGGGCCCCCTTATTAGAATACCATTTTAAATTCGCGCCCTAACGATTACAGGGATCTGAAAGTACTTACCTCTGAGTGGATCCACGATCAATCTCTATTTCAGCAAACATTAATTAGTTTTAAAAGTATTCCATTACATGGTGTCACAAACTATCAAATCTAGTTTTAAAAATATACCACTAGGTGGAGCCATGATTACATAAAACATTCATTAGTTTTAAAAATACACCACTATATGGCGTCACAAGCAATCAGGGGCCTGGCAAGGGGCGAAGCTCCTATAAGGGGAGAAGACCCTAGAACAAGTTCAGGAGGCCAAAATCAAAAATGGCCACTAAGATGGACGACAAACAATATGGCTGACAATACCAAATGGCCGCCAAAATGGCCGGCAAGCCACGCCTACAAAATGGCCGTCGAAAATGGCCGACGCCGAAAAAGAGAGACGTCGACGCAGAGAGGGAGATGCCGACACCGAAGGAGAGTGATAGAGGGTGAGAGGTGCCGACGCCCGATGCACGATGTCTACGAAAATACAAAAATGGCCTCCGAAAACGGCCGACACCCTTGTACGTATTTCAGACGCCGACACCCGTTGTCCTACGATGACAAACATGGGCGCCGGAAATGACCGACACCCTCGCACGAAGTTCAGACGCCGACGCCATGCGTCACAACGACGGGGCGTCGTTGGCACTCAACTGTCCCCATAGATAAATGCAATTAAAATAACGTTTACATACATAATTACGTATATAATCCTATAAAAGGAACATTTACACTAAAGTAAAACGTAAAATCGTTAGATGATTCACATTTTGTAAGTAAAAATAAGTGTCGCGTTGCTAGATTTTAATAAACCACGTCTTTGAGTGAATGTGCATGTATTCTTTTGATCTATCACAGTTAATGCATAACTGACCCATTAAAAATCACAATTATGCACAGTCAATGGAGCAACTTCACACAGCCACGCACGCACTAACGCACATATGCTCGCGTAAGTAGCTTTCCTAATTATTAATCACATTTTAATCTTCAAATCTTTTATTTACATTTTTTCCTTTATGCAGAAGGAAATATACTCTCAAATAGTAACTGTGTAATCGAAAAATCTATACTCTTGTAAGCGAAGTAAAGGTACAGTTTTACATAACTTTTATTTTCGGAGAGTAAGAAAAATTGTACACCCTATGTAGTTTTAGCGCCCCAGTTGAGCTCCTCGACATTTTTACACAAATTAATAGAATAGGTAAACGTAGGTATGGTTTGAGTGGTATTTTTATGATCAAATATTAATTTATTATTTCACTCAAATATTAATTTATTTATTAAAGTAAATTTAATAAGCACTTAAGTAATAAATTTGGGCCCGGCTTGCTATTTTTGATATACACGATGTCCAGAAACAAATATGCATTGTCTGCAGAAGTCATAGACCACGTCGAAAGAAGGTGGAAATACGTTTTCTTCCCGAGCTGAACTTTTCGAAAAGGAGTACTTATTATTTCTTATTAATCTAACAAACTATAACAAATGTGTGATGTGACTCCTACCAGTTCGAATGTACTCTCTTGCTCTTTGAATTAATCGCCCTTCTAATTGCAACATACGACTGAGAGCTCAAAATCTAGAGCCTTTTATACACAAACGTAACATTTAACTACAAAGTACCCCCACTTGTTATCGATTCAGCCCAAAAATGATTGGGATTAAGAAAAATTAAAAAGTAGTATGTGAAATATTGGAAATGATGCACCATATTTAAGGGGCCATATCTAACGCGGGATTCCATATTTTCACCTTTTTTCGCCAAGATCTATTAGTTCTCCAGGTGTGTGGCATAATGTACTTTGAAAAAAGTGTTAATTTTTTTTGTTTTTACCAAGCGTTATGGTCATGTGGGGTTTAGTGGCCAAATCGTAAATAAATGAGAATATTGACCAAATTGGACACTGCTACAATCAAAAATTGTGGTTGAACTTATACTAACATCGCAGTTCAACTGTATTACTACAATACCTAAGAGTAACAGTTCAACTTTTGGAACGAAATTACTGACGTGGTCTGAATTGCAATATAAAAAAAATGTATATAAATGATTATTATAAGTTTTGTTATGAACGAATAAGTTCAAAAGTAAATATGTAATTAAAAATTATTATAATTTTATTAAATACAGAAATAAAAAGTTTACCTCCAGTAGGATTGGAACCTACGACATGTACTTTGCTAGAGTGCCGCTCTAACCAACTGAGCTATCGAGAGACAAGCCCCAATCGATGTAAATTTTGTCATGTATGTAGAACTAATGTAAATTCTAAATATAATGAGAATACAGTCAAATTACTTATGTTAATGAAACGTGAACCTACAATATCGCAAGGATTCACACATACCAAAGCTAATATTAAATTGTTACTACAATACCTAAGAGTAACATTTCAACTTTTGGAACGAAATTACTGACGTGGTCTGAATTGCAATATAAAAAAAATGTATATAAATGATTATTATAAGTTTTGTTATGAACGAATAAGTTCAAAAGTATATATGTAATTAAAAATTATTATTAATTTTATTAAATACATAAATAAAAAGTTTACCTTGGGATATTGCAGGCTCACATTCCATGAATATAAGTAATTTGACTGTATTCTCATCGATAGCTCAGTTGGTTAGAGCGGTACTCTGCAAAGTATATGTCGTAGGTTCAAATCCTACTCGAGGTAAACTTTTTATTTATGTATTTAAGAAAATTAATAATAAATAATAATTTTTAAGTATATGAATGATAATTATTCAATTCAAAAGAAGATTGTGAGTAATTTTCAATATCTAACAGTTTTACCAATAATAGATCATTATATTAAAAGCACGTGGGTATAATTGACCTTTACAAATAAAAGTGCATTTTTAGTCCAAATAATTTTAAGGAGGTCGAGATCTAATCTAGAAAATCTCAAAATTGGAGCGACGGATGGAGCTAACCAATAACCAGAGGTATGGTTGTATAGCTTAGTATTAGACCCATAAATAAAGTTTTATATTATTTAAAAGTGTAGCATTAATCATATCTCCTGTAACATTTCTAAAAATAGTTACACACAGTATTTTATAGTTACATTCAAACATGCCCAAAGAAATGTTTTAATAAATACAAATGCAGTGTATATTAAACAAAAGAAAATCTACATTTAAAATACAATTATTAGATTGTTATACAAACCGCATTACCTTTAATCTATGCAAACTTTATAAATGTGTGTATGGGTAAACTGCTTTACAATAGAGTCTGGTATGTACAATCGTTAAAAAAATTTAAACGGGCATTTATAGGGATGTTTGCATACAAAACTAGACTGGATAGCATTATATTGGGCAGCTGAAGTATTTCTTCTCACAATACAAGTTCACTTACGCATATTGTGCGTACCTGTACAGGTAGAGTGATGTTTTGCACCTGCTTATATCTGCAAATAAGCACATCTTCTGCAAATTTTGTAAATACAGGTGTATTTTAAATGCATTCTCGCAACAGAAACATAAGTTGCATCGAAACAATTAAATTAGAAAGAAGATAGAATTTTAATAAACTAATCTCGTAATAAATATCTCTGGTGGGACAAATTAACTAACGAAAACGATTTATAATATGAATAGGAGGATATGCGAAGGTGTTAAAATTGTTCAATATATCCATAGGCTTGCGGGTAAATGTTATAAAAATTCTTGTTCCCAGACGTAAAGTATAGAATTTGACATAAAGTATGCAAATTACGTTATTGATTAATGTTATAAAAGCAAAACTAATGAATACTAAGAGTATTGGTTATTTATAATAATTATTAACATTGATATGTCAAATAACTATACAAAGTTAAATATGGAGCGCCAATTTATTACAAATGCTGGTTCCGCTTCTATTTACCAACCGCTGAGATTAACCTAAAGACCGATCATCAAGAAAAATACTGTGTAAGGAAGAAAGTATATATTGACAGTAGATACCATAAAACGAACGAACAATTAAATGTGTGGAAATACAGCAACCGAACAATTTATTAATAATGCATTGACACTGTTCATGTCTCCAGAGCAGTGAATCGGAACCATGCGTGGGTACATTTTTATAATAGCACCTGTTCTGTATGATATAATGGAATACTTATGTAGGTTCCACTGCTGACCACTCGTTAAGCTTTCTTACACCTTAAGTGAAAATAATAAATTTTCTAGATAGTACGGAATACCTTTCCTATTGCGAATATTATAATCTTTATTGGCATTAGAATTGTTTGCTCTCCGAATGTCATTAGGTAAAATACTTGATATAACAAGAGCGCGATAGTGATATCTTTGCTACACGGTTTTAACTAAGTCGTTCAATCCAAGTTGCAGTGAAATCATATTTCAATATAAAACGAGCTGCTCAAATACCACTATTTTGACATAATATTATAATCGTGGGTGATAGCGGACCGAATATATGCTCGATTGTGTAATAATTTCTACAGAAGATTTAATTCTAAACAAAACTGGTTATTTTAGGAATCTTGATCTAGAAATAATAACCAAACCTCATAAATAACGGTTCTAACGAATGGGATAAGTTCAGTTATAGTTAAAGTATTATTACGTTTAAAGCATTATCAGGCAAATACATACACTATTAGTCCCAATAGTTATCCATTAAAACTATTTCTAAAAAATGTCTCTAGTCTTCTCACTAAAGAATACCTTTATTTTTGAACGAATTTTAAAGAACCGCAATGTTTCATGAATAACTCCAATTAAATGGTGCCGGCTTACGGTGAATGCAATGATGCAGTCGCACACGCACCAATTTCGGAAAGGGCGGGAATTGGGAAAAGTAATGCAAATGGATTAATTACATTACTTATGTTTGAAAATATAATCTAATAATTTACATTCTTAAGATCATTTTGATGCTGTACATTTGTTTTGTTGGCGCTTGAGACCTGACGGTGCTCCTCTGCGTTCTCTCATTTCTCGTGCAGTGATGTGTCAGGTGACTTTTTTATGCATGTACTGACCTTTTTTAGTAGTTTTTATGATACTTAATGGCAAATTCAAATCACAGACATGCTTGCTTCTAGATTCTACATTCTACTGTGTGGGGTTTTCAGTTTATTATTGATTTACTTATTTCTGCTTACGAAAGACTGTAAATTCGTAGTGTAAGATGCATAACAAAAGTGTTTATTCATAATTCGTTGCCCATTCAAATATTATACTAACCAAAATGTAGTTATAGTAATGAAACCATAACTAAAATGTTTTCTAAATCTCTGTACGTCAAAGTAAGAAGCAAAAGGTTAACGCATTAAAGGCTGCGGATGCTAGTCCCAAACAAACTGTAGTACATAAAATGAAGAAAGCAAGAGGGAGAGAGAGAGAGAGAGACAGGAATGAATTAACTGAATTTCAAAATAGTGACGAACACTCCGATAAACGACGATCAAATGTACAGATAGTCCAAACAGTGTTGATCTGGGTTTAAAAGTGCAACATCTGTATATCGAGATCCTGTAATCGATTCAGTACAAGAGTTGAGATTGTAAAATCTCAACACAAATAGAAGATCCTGTTACTTGCTTACGTTTCCTGATGTAAATGTGATTTTATTATCATTCAAGAACGGTTTTCGCCATACCTAGTGCTCTATCCCATAGATGTAACAAAGAGGACAGTTTCTAATAATTATTACAATCGGCTTGCATGAAATGGCAAAAAGGGTGAAAGGCGCTGGTTTGTGTATTCTCAACAAGAATAGTGTTTACTGTTCTTGTCCCTAGTTGTATATTACTGCACGTTCCAGTATAACGTTATCAGAGCAAAGTGAAAACTGTGATTGAAAGCATGTCGGGACTATTTTTATACGCCATTAAACTTCTACCTTTATGAAAACTTTCTCGGAGAACTGATTGCTATTACAAAACTTCTCGACAAAGAAATATGGCTTTCCGAATAAATTAACTCTGGTTTTTTAAATTGATTACTCAATTTGATCTTTTTATTAAAGGAGGTTTTAAAATATACTATGAAAATGAAGTATGTGTACGTCTGGGTAGAAACGTCCAAAGCAAACTGTTGACTTCAATGAGAGATAAAGTAAGATAAGAAATACTTACCAGAATTAAAGAAGCCAAATACTATGCCTTTACTATTGAAGGTACACTTGATTAATAGCGAAGAACAGCTTTCTATTATTTCTATATTATCTCCATGAGACCAAAGGCTAAAGATAAAGTTAAACTTGTGATAATTTTCTAGACTGTACAGAAATAACTGTACAGACTACGGGAAAAAGGACAACTGCAGAAAGCGGTCAGACCCTTTGGGATCTTCATAAGGATGCATCTTTTGAAAGCGAACTTAGAAGTGAAGCGAATTCTTTGTCTATAACCCGTTAAGATTTTGGATTTTTGATTTTGATTACATCATACGATGTTTATGAACCTGGCCAGTAAGGTTTTGTAGTCAAAAATTATCTACTTATCGCATGCTACAACAATTTTAAAATCCGATAGGGGCTTTTCAACAGAATTTCAGGAAAATGAGCGTTGTTTACTTAGAGAAAGCCAAAGCCCCAGCTTATGATTTAGAAGTAGAAGCGAAATTGAAAAATCCTCGGGTTAGGAAGACAAAAAAGCGGTTGACTTATGAAGATGACCAAGCTCCGATTGATCCTCAACATAGATAAGGTAATTTATCTTTGCAATTAAATTCCCTTGTCCGGAGTTGTTTTGATGTTCCTGTTTATCCCTAAGTGTATCTGTCAGTTTGCTACAGCACGGTTGTCAAGTTAGTATTTCTATGCGTGAAGCGCTGTTGGAGAAACGGTATTGATAAACAGAATATATGAAATCGATACTGTATACTTAACCTTGGCCTCCAATCTTGGCGTCGGACCTTAGCATCGTTACGCGAAAAGGGAACTACGGACCTCCTATGTAGCTAGCAGAGTGGTCCCCACCGCAGTTAACTCACTTGGCTCCATGTGTCGGGGTGATGTCCGGTGCACTTTACACAGTGCGCGGCTACCCTAACACCGTTGTTTACTGTCCGATGCCGGATTTCCAACACAATTTTTCTACCGTGACACGAAGGCGGACGACGTAGTCCACCTCTCAGATCTTCTTGTGGTCTTTTTCGCTCGAGAGATGTACCAGTACAAGGGGGACCTCGCTACTTCATCCTGAAGCGAGAGATCACATTAATACCGTGGAGCTAACTTCGGCCTCGGGAAGTTCTACGGGCAGGCCTCGTATCACCACCTTACCTTAACTAAACGCTCATGCATACACCTCATCAGCCTGCCAATCTGGATCCGGATTCCCTCGTTGATTGTCTTAGCCCTCATGAAGGCGTTCTGTTGTCTGCGCAGACCGCGGGATAAAGCGACCCAGTTCTCCCTCTGACGAGGGCACTTTCTCCCTGGTGTCTTCTGCGGTCTGCGTTATCGCCGTCTGGTGCATTGCTGCTGGGCTGTCGGTGTACTTCTCCAGTGTCCGCCGGGGCCGGTGTTGTCGGGCGGACGATGGGGGTCACGAAGTCGTCGGGCCTGGCGGATCCGGGACTCTCTTACATTTGCAGTGTCCTGGGTGGATGCTGTCGCGGCGATGGACGTCGACGGGGCTGCGGCTGCACCTCGGCTGGCAGGGCGACGTCTTCTGGTCGTAGCGTTTTCTTCGGGCGTCGTCTCTTTTGTGAATCGACGGCCGGTGTTGCGTCGCTACCCCATGGTCCGCACGAAAGGCTGAGCAGCGGCCGTATCTGCTGGATGACTTGCGGAAACCCTAACGGTGGGAAGGCGCAGTGATATTCGGAACGAAAAGCTGTGTCCTGAAACACGAGCTCTCTCAAATTTGCGGGGTATCGTGAAAACGATACCCGCAGTTATTGCTTTTTTTGAGAAACTAATCTTTTCTGTTAAAGGTCCTTTCACTTCCAGATGCGAACCTCGAATGTAGTTTCCTATTTTGTAACAAGCGTTTATATAATTTTAAGAGGAAAACACCCATAGAAGTGTTCATCTATCAGTGAATGCCTATGTACAGGCTGTCCCAAATTCGAGGGCAAGCATGGGGATCTCGCTTATTATAAGAGATAGGATATAGGTTTAAATTTGGCACTTTTGCTAAGTTCGATGCCGAGTAATAATCTGAAAAGAAATTTGAGCTGACTCGAATGGATTTGGTTTTATGCTCAAAAAACTAAAAATTCGATTTTCGTTTTTCGCGTTTGGCCACCTTATTATTAGGAATTTTCAAAATTCGATTAAACATTATTAAGGCACCTTTTTACGCACAATACTAATACGGTATTAAAAATATTATGTGACGTTTCGTTTATTCTGAACCATCATCAGGTTTATTTTTTCTTATGGGGGTTAAGATATATTTTTATGTCGTTGGATGGAGAATGTTATGCTGATTTTAGCAATATATAACACTTTATGGTTTGATAGACTGCGAACTAAAATAATGAGAAAAATACGAAGAACAAGATTCCGCCTTCTTGGATCCAGCAAGGAATAATTACAGTAGTTCTACTTATTTAATTTGTTAAACTCGTTAGAACATCCAAAAAAATATAAAAACATTTAAACAGTTTAAAAAAAAACATTAACAAACAACTCAAACAAGTATGTCTATGTAACACGGTCATAATAGCGACAACGCAAATTTATTGATAGGTAACAACAAAATAATTACACAGACAAACAAACAAAAATTATTATAATAAATGTTCGAACAAGTTTCTTCCTTCTTGAATACAGTAACGAATTCTTCTTCTACAATTGTTTACGCTTCTTTGAATGGTTCGCCTGGGAATTTGACGAAGTTCATTAACAACCCTATTCTGGAGTTCTTCCATATTTTGCGGTGGCGTCTTATAAATCATATTTCTTAAATAGCCCCAGAGGAAGTAATCTAAAGGAGTTAAATCTGGACTTCTTGCTGGCCACCTAAATGGTCCCATGTTCCCATCCATTTATCAGGAAATTCGCCGTTAAGATATTCACTTATTATCGCAGCATTATGAGGAGGAGCTCCGTCCATTTACCACCAGAGAGCCCATCTTTCGTTTAGCGGAACATCATCCAAAAGGTCTGATATTTCGTGTGTTAGAAATGCGAGGTAGCGTTGAGACGTTAGGATACCTTCGTAAATAATTGGCCCAAGGAGCCTATCCTTCCAGATTCCAACCCACACATTAAAGGACCGGTGGCCTTGTCCTCGCATTTGCCTGTTAATTCGTGGATTTTCAACGAACCAGTAGTGCTCCTTATTACGATTAAACATTCCATTAGTGGAAAAATTGCACTCATCCGTCCAAATTATTTGATTGAGAAAGTTGCGATTTTCCAGCATTTTGGTATTAAGTTGGTTACAAAAATCCAACCGTCTCATATCGTCCCCAGGCCGAAGAGTTTGACTAACGTGTAACTTAAATGGTTTATAACGGTGTTGCTTTAACTCGCCAAACTGTCGTTTTTGGCACTTCAATAGTTTGCCCTATTTCTCTGGTAGATATTGAAGGATTTTCTTGAACCTAAGATGGATAACATAAAGTCATAACTCTCCAAAAAAAAATGTCTGCTGAAATTAGCAGTGAAGTGAGTGGAAATTCTTATAATTAGTATAATACTAACAAATAGTACCTGATGTAATATTTCTTCTTCGGCATCTCTGTCTAGTCTGCTACCGTATGCATTTCGAGGTTTCTGAAAACATCCAAATTCTCGCAAATTTTGGTCTAATTTTAAAAAATATCTCTGGTTTGGTTGCTGCCTCTTCGGATATTCCTCTAAATATCTTTGTTCTACTCTGACACTATTTCTATTGCAGCTATAAAATATCCTTATCATGTCTCGTTTTTCTGAATTTGAAAACATTCTAAAGAAACTTGCAAATTTTAAAGCACTAACACGAAGGATCTTGCAGTTATTACCCTTTTTACAATTAGAAAATGACATGACAAAAGCCAACTCCTGAATTTTGTTTGATTCATGGGTATCGTGATAATGTAATATTTAGTTTTTAATTTAAGAGTATTTTAGTTCGCAGTCGATCAAACTATGAAGTGTTATATATTGCTAAAATCAGCATAACATTCTCCATCCAACGCCATAAAAATATGTCTTAACCCCGATAAGAAAAAATAAACCTGATGATGGTTCAGAATAAACAAAACGTCGCATAATATTTTTAATACCGTATTAGTATTGTGCGTAAAAAGTTGCCTTAATAATGTTTAATCGAATTTTGAAAATTCCTAATAATAAGGTAGCCAAACGCGAAAAACGAAAGAAAATCGAAATTTTTAGTTTTTTGAGCATAAAACCAAATCCATTCGAGTTAGCTCAAATTTATTTTCAGATTATTACTCGGCATCGAATTTAGCAAAAGTGCCGAATTTAAACCTATATCCTATCTCTTATAATAAGCGAGATCCCCATGCTTGCCCTCGAATTTGGGACAACCTGTACATGTTTGGGTGGCTTTAAGAACCGAGCCCATTGAACATAAAATTTTATTTCTTGAATGTAATGACTTAATTATATATTTTTCCACAAAACAAAGATACTTTTTTTTGTAATTCTTTTTGCTCTAATTTTAATTGCTTGAATAGTATAAAATGTGGTTTCAGGTATTTTTTATCACTTCCCAGGGGGTTCTTGGTAAAGGGGGCGTCAACATTCAATCTTGAACAGCCTCGTCTAGATAGGTTTGAAAATGCTGCAAACGGGAAAAACCGTCTAATATTCGAGATGGACTTTTGTCACAAAAACAAGGCTAGGTATGTGCTTCGTGCAGATGGAAATAAAAAGAAAGAAGCGTAGTACAGATAGAAAAGAGTGCTTCAGTGAATTGTTTCAATAACATACAATAGCATACATAGGAGAGAGCAGTAGGCCACTCAAAGTGAGAACGCAGGAACATAAGAACAACGTCCGCAAGGGCGAAACAGAAAGATCAAGAATCGCCGAACATGTTTGGAACGAAGACCACCGCATCCAATGGGACAACATACAGATAGTGGCAATGGACGAGAACACAACTCGTCGGAAACTCAAAGAAGCCACATACATCGCACTAGCAGAAAATCCAATAAGCCAAGCTAGTGTAGAAATGAAACCCATACGAATTCCAATAATGCGCGAAGAACTTAAGCGCAATACACATGCGCAAGAAGTTATGGTGCAACATGCGTAATAAACTTCTGCGCAACCACGAAAGTTATTATATATATATATATATATATATATATATATATATATATATATATATATATATATATATATATATACATATATACATAAGTTCTAAAAATATATATTGGATTACTCAGTGGCTCAGTGGTAAAGGTGTCAGACTAGTAAGCGAAAGGTACCAAGTTCGAATCTGAGACTAGTCAAGTGCTTGGGAATAAATTATATATAACATATGAATTCGACTCGAAAAACAGTCCTTCTCAGGAATAAGCCTGATGACGGAAGCAGAGTCCGCTTCCGAAACGTCGCGCTCAAAAAGCATAAACTGTGGAAATAGGCCGATCAACTCCACTAATATTAAACCACAGTTACAAAACACTTATAATACAGAATTTGTTTCAATAACGTTGAACATAGACAATCCACATACCTATGGAAACTAGGATAGCGACTGGAGAGCTTAATTTTACTGTGAAAGAATTTAAATTGGGAGTACCGGAAGGTGGAAATTGAATTGCTCCTTAAAACGTTATCAATCAATCTAGAAACGGAACAACTACTCGAGGATTAGTATTTCTGAGATTATTCGACTGTTTAAGAGGACGAACGGAGATGGAAAGAATTGTTACCTTTAACAGTTTTAGAAAAGGAATTCCATATTATGTTTATTGTCTGAACATGCACTGTTCTAGCAGATGCAAGAACATTATGAGATGCAACATGAGGAGGGTCCGTTATTGTACTTCTGCTAATATATCCTTTGAATGTTTTAAAATAATTTTACGAAATAGTGTTAATGCATGCTTCCCGACAAATTCATTTTTTAGGTACCCATGCATGTTTTGCTAAAAATAAGTTAACTAGAAAAGATAAGTGTCAATAAAGTTTTGTTATTGCGAATATTCAATAAGATAGCGATGTGTCTTTTGGTTATGGTCTATTCTCCTCTTTAAATACCAATTATTTTTTGAGAATTACATAAGGCAATCACGACCTCTAAATATACTTAAACCTCTATTTGGGCGTTGCTTGTTTAGAAAAACCCGTTACAGGCACAATCTGGGATAATGAAGCATATAGACGTCAAAGTAAAAAAACGTGATTACTTGTAACAATGGTATAAGTACACTTCGGATACTACAAAAATAAAGAAATTCTGTAATAAAGTCAGTATAACCTTCATGCGTTGGATACGTTTAAAAGAAGAAACAACAGCCAATGCCTTACTTTCCTTCCCCGTCAGGATAGGATTGAAGGAAATGGTGTTATGGTTTTGAGCTAAAAATTACAGTTTCCGCATGTAGTCATACAATCGCACACGATAAAGCACATACATGTCACTATATGAAAGAAACTCCTTCAGAAAAAGTCTTATACAGAGAACTGTGTGGACGACGCTGCCAATAATATGGCTTTCGGACAATGAATATTGTTGAAACTAAGTGATTACGTTAATAATACGCACAATTTGAAAATGTAATCCACTTATATCAATTGCGCATTACAACTTTTTAAGCTACAGACTACAAAAAAGATTTACAAACGATTATCTTTACTTTTATCAGTCTACTGTTATGACCTAATATTTTACATGTAGACAGGTATATGACAAAAATTTATTACATCCAAACGATACTTAGACAAAACCTTTACAATCGTTACAAGAAATCAAAGGGACTAAAATTTTCGATCTAAGGATAACAATCAATCGACCAATGAGTTTCTATTATAAACTAAACCGTAAACTGTCATTATCTTCATCCACAGATATCGGAATTCGATAGAAACTTAGTCAGGTAGCTGAAGAATTTTATGAGATAATCTGAAACAAAACGACTATTTCCAAACATGTCATGTAACACCTTGAGACAGCACAGAAGGTGTTCCTTACGTGTCAAACTTCTTTATTGCGGTGGAATTTGTTTAATGCCTCCTTCGTAAAAATTGTGCGGCGTTGCGTGAATGCGACATACCTTACTATATTCAAAAAAGGGGATTAGGTTATTTGTAATTTCGTTAATGCACAAAAGCACGAAAAACCTGATATAGTTTGCCCCAATTTAATATGTAAATTTATTTTTGTAATTTTAAACGATGTTGCTTAAGCAATTCGATTCTGAAATATAAACAAAACGAGAATTCGTTGGACTTTCGATCTTCATGACAAAAGGAAAAGCAAACATACACTTTAGCACGCGCATTTATGCAAACATTAGACACCCTCTCATACGACTGACGCACGTGCGTTTGTAAGATGTGCGTGACGTTTCTGTTGTTTTACGAAGTTAATGCATTTAACGTCTGTCTACATTATAAATGAACCAATTAATACTTTGATGTTTTTAAATATAACGCGTGTCACGAATAGGTATATCAAAATCATTAATTAATCATTACGTCATCAGTGGTCAACTTATTTAAGTGCGTATCCTTTTTGTTTGGATAACCATAACTTATTTATGGTGTATTTCCAACATTTTTTGAAAGTAAGGAAGTAATGTCAAATTTCAATTATTAAACCTTACACATCCTTCAGATAAACATAAATATTAATTACGTATCGCTTTTTAGCTGAAGTAATTTACTATCAGTAATATAGGTAACCATGTGTAGCCCCATCATACAAATGTTTTGCCTTTTCATTAGATACCATGACAAAAACGTTGTATCTAACCATAAGCGTGTATTAGGATGAAACTGATTTAATTGACATTAAACGTTTCGTTTATAGATCAGAAATACTTTTTTTGTAGTAATATATCTTGAGATGCTTCAAAGGGTTAGAATTCGTGTTTCTTTGCAAAAATACACGCGACATTGCAACCCACAAAGTGGAAATTAAAAGAAATGAGGAATACATTTTTGAGGATAATTATGGAACCTCTTTTGTATTATCTTAAAGAAATGTGTTTACAAATTTTCCTATAAAGTTTACCGCTATTTAGATATTAAAAAAAAATTAACAAATGCTTAAACTTCACCTCAGGTTTCTCCTTGTCCTCACATTCCGCTTCGTATCAAAATATTGGATCGAACATATTTAATGCAGCTTTTTTAGAAATATGAGGTACAAACAAAAAACTGCACATGCCAGTGCGTGTGCGTGTGTGTGTGCGTGTACGTGTGTACGTGTGCGTGTGCGTGTGCGTGTGCGTGTGCGTGTGCGTGTGCGTGTGCGTGTGGGTGTGCGTGGGCGTGGGCGTGTGCGTGTGCGTGTGCGTGTGCGTGTGCGTGTGCGTGTGCGTGTGCGTGTGCGTGTGCGTGTGCGTGTGCGTGTGCGTGTGCGTGTGCGTGTGCGTGTGCGTGTGCGTATACGTGTGCGTATGCGTTCGCGCGCGCGTGCGCGTTCGCGTGCGCGTGTACAGAGTGCCCAATATAAGACGCAGTATCCCCTTATCTAAAATATCGGAAGAGGTAAAGAAAAAAGTTTAATAGAAAAATGGCATACCCTATATATTATTACATGTTTTAAAGACTTGTTCAACGATGTATGATAATGTGGGTTTAAACGTACCGTTTCGAAGTTATTGGCATTTATTTTCAGTTCGGGTCCTATGTTTACTCACTTCTACTTCTAGCTACGACATTTGAAGCATATTGTCAGCTCTTAAATAAAATAATGACCTGCTTTATTTAACCTACTGGACTTTTCTCTGTGCCTCTTAGGGTTTTGACATAAGGAGAGAGTGCGTCTTATACTGGATACCCTGTACGTGTGCGTGTGAATGTGTGTGCGTGAATGCGCGCGTGCGTGCATGTGTGCGTGTGAGCGTAGGTACGTTAGTAGATGCTATATACATCACCGTTAAAAAACTTCTCACATGCTTAATTTCATCTCTCTTGGTGCTGATTAGCTTTTGGGAGAAATCCAGCGGCCGAGAGGGGAATTTATTAGGCGCAGTTTAAAGTTTTTATCAAATATTTTTGAAACAGCTGAATATTTCAATGATATCAAAATACAGACATATAGGTCTTAAAACTATCAATTAATTATGTTCTGTACAATTTTTGACACAACGCGTAATTTGGCGGGTTGGTTCAGATTTTTCAACGTCTGATAACGATCAACTTTAGAGGAAAATGTGTAAATATATTTTGTAATGATCCTGAAAGTCCTTACTATAAATTCTCCTAACCTTGTAAATAAATTTTCCTATCAAAATTTATTTCCAACTTTCTTCCACTCCTTTCCAACTCCACCCCATTTACCTATAAGTAACCTGATCCCCTAGCACACACATTCAGTATCAGGTTCATTATTCAGTCATCCCAAACATATCATTCATTCTCCCTCACAACCAACCCTTCCTGTACCTATAGTGCTATCCTGTCCTGCTGCCAGACGAACCTGAATAGCAACTAGCATCATGGCCTGTACCCGATAATACTAGCCTGATCCGAATCCTGTTCAGCATCCGGTATCACTTTATCTCGCACTTAATTGTTATCCTGCCACGCATGTACTCATCTATGGACACGTTTAGGAAAAACATTCATGCACGTCACCAGCCCTAAGCAAAGTGCCTAAACGTGACAAAGGTACGGCGTACTTAGTTTTTCGGATGTGCTGCCTCGTAAAAACAATGTTTTCAAAGCCAATAACCATCCCTTTCAGAAAATAGAAATGCCACGTCATTTATGCTATGGTCATAGTGTTCAATCGCCCCGTACTAAATGATACGCTAGGAGGAGTACTTAATTAAATTTACACTCCGAATGGTTAACTACTTCTACTACTGGTACACCTACCCTGTAAACGTTGCCGGCTGTTCAGACCCCGAAGACGCTATTATAGTTCCCCACGTACCCGATGGAACGTTCGGTCAAAATATATATAATTGCCCTGTTACCAGCATTCCAGACAACCGCCCTAATTACCGGTTTGATCATAACAACTCCACACACACACACACACACACACACACACACACACACACACATATATATATATATATATACATAGAAACACCTGTTTCCAGTTATGATGTTATTCATAAGTCATGTAATAATAATATCACCTATTAATAATTCCAGTATAATCCTAAGTTCAATTCATTGAATTGAAATAAACACTTAATACCGACAGCTGATTATGACACACTAATAGTCCCTTTGTACGTCTGACTCCAAATCACCCACACGTAATTACACTTAGAGTACCTTTTGATTATTTAATTAACCGTTTGAGTAATGACAACTTCACACATTTTACAGAATTATCCATAGAGGGCGATCCTAATGCATATAGTTTACAGTGACTCTACTGTCATTGCTTTTTTCAAGTTTGAGTATTGTTGTTAATTTTATGTTTCATTATGAACGTACTACATAACAAGTTGTATAATGATCCTAAAAGAATTTATTTCATTTTTTAATTTCCAGTTTGTGGGTTGGAAGGTCATGCGTTGTTCCATACTAAATATTTCTTTATGTGCTATTCGGACCCATATTGGAGTAAATATGAAAAAGAAATACAGGGTGATTTGCAAAATGCGCATTTCCCAATGACACCTGTATAATATTAAAATATCTATCTTTTTTTGGATTTTTATGGTGTTTTTTTTTAATAATTATGGATCTGAACAGACTAAATTTGGTCTATCGCGCTAAAGCACTCAGTAACACTTAGGAGGATGGATATTGAATTGCCATCATGAGTGAGACGAAAACAGGAACTAGGGAGATCATTCCAGAGTTTAGAAGCCGTGTAGAAGAAGGTGGATTGCGCCAGTGGTACGCCAAGTGGAGATTTGTACTGTACGGGGTGGCCAACTAAGAATGTGAGGTACTGTATCTGGGAAACTATACATCGTAGAGGCTTGCGGAAAAAAAAGTTATTACTAAAACGGCCAATAAAAAAAACCTGGAAAATATTTTCAAGTTTCTGAAATGGACGCTAGGGTGCGTAACTGCAATCTTGAATCTAAAAAAGTGATGTTTCTGTGAATTCTGCTATATCAACCTAATAAAAAAATAATTGATCTTTGCAGTCGAGGATAATCTGAACTTCTTTTGTTTGGAGCTTTTTGACGTATCTATAAAAATAAAGTGGAGAGTATTCAAAGGTTTCCTTAAATCACCCCCCGTATCTTCGAAACGGCTAATCCGATTTTAACAAGCTTGGGCGCGTTGAAAAGAGCTTTTCTTGGGCTACAGATGTTAAAATAATTGAAGTTTTGTTAGTTTCACATGTCGTCGCTAGAGGACTTTGTTCGACATTCCGACAGAAACGGTTAATTTTCGCAAAAAAATTAAACGCATTGGTATGACTTTTTTTCATGAACAAGTAGCTAAATGATGCCGAAACAAGCTCGGAAAACCGCATCTCGATATCTTGTTCCCAACCTAAAATATCGGCCAAAGAAAACTTTATACGAAAATCCCTTAAATTTTTTTTTTTTTAACTGCAGTAGCTAAAAGAGTTTACGCGGCTCGATATCCAAATCGGCGTCCTTGCGATATAAGAGTGTTTCCCCGATTAGTGGCGAGCTTACGAGCCTACGTTTCAACGGCAAAGAATTGGAAGAACACAAGTAAATATTAACCGTGTACTGGGCTATATTGAAGGAAATGTTAGCACAAGAGCATTATCCAATGAGTTGGGCATATCATGGACAACGGTTCAAAATATTTTGAAGGACCACAGGTAAGTTCTAATGGCCATCAAAATATATAGGTATTCGTTTAAACTTTTTTTTAATTACTTTAAGAATACACCCATATCATCTCGTTTTGTATCAGGCCTTGAAAGAGGAAGATTTTGATCGAAGGTTAGACTATTGCCATTGGATGTTAGGCATGATACGCGAAAATGGAGAATTTTTATTTCAAATTCTTTGGACCGATGAAGCCACCTTCAGTAGTGACGGGAGAGTCAATCTGCACAATATGCATTATTGGTCTGCAGAAAATCCTCATTGGTTGCGTGAATTTCAGCGCCAAGGACGTTGTAGTTTAAATGTATGGTGTAGCATACTGGGAGGCAGAATTATTGGGCCATATTTTTTCGAGCAACCCTTAAATGGCAATGTATTTCTTGACTTTTTGAACAATCAATTACCGTTGTTGCTGGAAGATGTGCCTCTGGAAACCAGACAAAAATTGTTTTTGCAGTTGGATGGTTGCCCAGCACATTTTGCTATTAATGTGCGAGAGCATATTAATGTAGTATTTCAACAGCGGTCGATTGGAAGGGGAAGTCTGTTTCCACGGCCTCCGCGATCGCCAGACTTAACCTACCTCGATTTTTATTTATGAGGGAGCTTAAGGGACATCGTGTTTCGGACTCAATCTACTACTAGAGAAGATATGAAAAACCGGATTCGTAACACAATACGTAACATACCGAGAGCCGAAATTGAAGCTGCAGTTTTGTCTAGTCATGACAGGCTTCAGCAATGCATAGAGCGTGATGGTCAGCATTTCGAGCATTTACGGGAGCATTAAAAACATTCCTCCTTTAAATCGGTCCTTTTTAGGGCCACAACTTACATAATAGAAACAATTCCAGAAAAATATAGTTAAAAAAAATTTAAATTTAAGGGATTTTCGTATAAAGTTTTCTTTGACCGATATTTTAGGTTAACAACAAGATATCTAGATGCGGTTTTCGCGAGCTTGTTGAGGCAACATTTAGCTACTTGAAAAAAAGTCATACCAATGCATTTAATTTTTTTGCGAAAATTAACCGTCTCTGTCGAAATGTCGAACAAAGCCCTCTAGCGACTACATGTGAAACTATCAAAACTTCAATTATTTTAACGTTTGTAGCCCAAGAAAAGCTCTTTTCAACGCGCCCAAGTTTGTTAAAATCGGATTAGCCGTTTCGAAAATACGTGGGGTGATTTAAGGAAACCTCTGAATACCCCCCAACACTTTATTTTTATAGATACGTCAAAAAGTGCCAAACAAAAACAGTTTATCCTCGAATTCAAAGATCAGTTATTTTTTTATTAGGTTAATGCAGCAGAATTCACAGAAACATCACTTTTTTAGATTCAAGATTGCAGTTACGCACCGGAAAATATTTTTCAGGTTTTTGTATTGGTCGTTTTAGTAACAACTTTTTTTTCCGCAAGCCTCTACGATGTATAGTGTCCCAGATACAGTACCTTGCATTATTAGTTGGCCACCCCGTACACTGTTGATGTGAATGAGAGAACCGAGTATTCCTAGCAAAGGTAGCCTGAGATGGTATCAAAGAAGGTATTTCAGCAGCGCAATAGTCATTGTAATACCGATAATACAAAGCAAGAACTGAAACGGTTGCTCTATGATCAAGGGACTTTATATCAAAAGTTAATAACGGGTCATTTATAAGCCAAATCGCTATCTTTTGAATGCGATCAACGATATCGAGGTGAGAATTGTATTCTAGGTGAGGTGGAATTTGGACCTTATACGGCGGAAAGAGTTGTCGGGGGGTAAAGTGCTGCTCAAATCTGTACAAAAGCCTGTTTTACGAGTAGCTGTTTTGGTAGCTGATAGAAGATGGTCAACCCGTAATAGACTAGAAGATTCACTCACTCCAAACTGAGTAATAGAGTCTGAAACCTGAAGATCTGAGCCATCATACTTACAGCAGGAAATGATCGATGTTTTTTGGCGAATACAAAGTAAAACTGAGTTTTGTTAGCATTAAATTTAACTAGATTATTGCTTCCCCATTCGAGAATACATAGAATGTCTTTGTTGATTGAATTTGGCCTTTCAGCTTTAATCTCTTGAGACATAGAAGATAGATTACCTTTATGAGTAGACTGAGATGAAGAGTGCTGCTGTCAGCAAAGCAATGGATCAGATTAGTGAAGAAATAAGGTCATTTATGTATAGCAGGAAAATTGTAGGCGCTATAACTGATCCCTGAGGCATGCCCGTATTTGCTAACTTCTCTTTTGAAAAACAGCCATCAACTACGACAAGTATTCGTCTTTTATCAAGGAAACGATCACCTGTTGAACGACTCTGCCTAAACCCATATTGGTGGTCACTAAGGAGAGCTTGTTACTTTCAAGGATCGAGAGCAGTTGCTGATTGATGGCTTTTTCCATGATTTTAGACAAAATGGAAGAGATGGAAATTGGTCGGTAGTTAGAAGGATCGGTCTTATCGCCTTTTTTAGGAATAGGTTGAACATTTGCTAACTTCCATGGTGAAGGAAATTCCCCAAAAGACATAGAGATCGAATAGAGCTTAGGTAGGAGTGGTACTAGTTCGGGCAACATTTCTTTAAGACAATAGCTGGGATATCATCTGGGCCAGTCGCCTTATTGAGATCAAGCCGACTAATAATAGATTCTAAGATGTTGTACCGAAAATGAATGGGTCTCATAGCGAATGAAGAAGAGTTGACTAGGGGCACATCTTTTCCAGAATCATTGAGACACGAGTTTGATGCAAATAAATCCACAAAAACGTTGGCTGGTGTATTTTTATATTTAAGTCACACAATCTAAACGTTCCGATAACTATCTTAGTCAGTAGTAAGACTAATTGTTTCAACATCTTCAACACCATAAAAAAACCCAAGAAAGATTAACATGTGCGATAATGGCGAAAGTTTACATTTTCATATCCTATATAATACATTGATGTGTAATTGCTTTTAATGTCATATTTAATGTATTATTAATATTATTATTAATTTTATTAGCTCTAATTAAACTGTTGTACATCACTTATTAGATTTCAATTTATTGTTTGTCACAGTTTGAAGAATAAAAGTGCACAAGAAGGGATACTATTATTAGGCCGATTCAAACATTTAAAACTTTATTTTTGATTTTATTGAATAATTTTCTTTTTTTTGATAATTTATTTAAGGAAGAGAACTTTTTTAGTCAGTTAAATTCGGGATGAACTTTAACGCATATACTAGATAAATATTTTTAGTCAAAAGAGTAGAAATATAACTGCAACTCTACGAAAAATATACAGAATGCTGGACTATATTTAAGAAAAGGTCACACTTTTTTCACCAAAGATGATAGTTGGATATGTTCACAAAATATACTTTAGAGACCTCTTTTAAAGTATCCTTTTAGGAGTGACTTGTTACCTTCCGAAAACTTATTATGTAAAAATCTTGTTTAAAGTTGAATTTTCTTTAAAAAAGGTCTTTAACACTTATTGCTCTAAAGTTTATAGTTATCAACGTGTTTTCAAATAGTTTTTTAAAGGATATATTCAAAGCACTGTTTTTAGGACTTGTTGATTGCCGTTCTAAAACTTTTATTTAGATAAACTGTAAAACTCGATCACCTTTGGAAACGCAGAATTGTTGCGGTACTTTTTTAAAACTTACTTCCAGAATTTGAATTATTTTAAAAGGTTTCGACAGTTTGATATATTCAGATAAGGCATGTGACGTGTACAACTCTATCTTATAGATTCTCTTAATCTTTGAGATAGGTTTTCTTCACTGTGCGAATTATTAAATATGGTCCTGGATATTTTGATTTATTTTTTACTGATATACCGGGTGTACACTCTCAAAGTCGAACATATGCAATTAACGTGTGTATTCAATTTGTAGGCTTTTGGCAATTATTTCTATAATACAGCAATACATAAATATTAAGTAATAAAGGCTTCAAATGATTTTTATTAAAAATGAGAAAAAACTGCAGTAAGGAAAAACAAATTGTAGTAAATATTTTGAGCTAAGCAATGCCTAGCCTATTGTAAAAAACTATTTTGTATATTATCTAACTGCCTGCTAATTAACGGGCTGCTCTCAGGGAATTAATATCTGGGTAGCGTCTTTTGTAAATGTTGCTTTTAAGGTGTACCCACAAGAAGAAGTAGCAAGAGTGCCAGATCTGGAAACCTGCCTAACCAATTTAAAGTACCACCTCCACCAATTAAATGATTTGGAAATGAATTGTTTAAAAAACATTTAACATTTACACCAAAATGCGAAGCAGATCCTGATTTTCTCTTGCAACGCCTTCCAATGCTTAAAGGATCGAAATAGGTTTCTAAATTTAAGTTTGCTTAAATGGACTATAATATTATGATTAAAAATTTCAGATATACATTTTTGAGGATACTGAGTTCTGGTTGAAATATTAAGCATATGGTTTTCCTGAGCCCAATGCCGTGTGTTTTGAACATTGGGTTTATTATTTAGGGTAAAACTATACTCCTCATTGAAGTACATGGACCATAGAAAGCGGCGATCATGTATTTCGTAATATAATGCACTCCTGCTTTCTTCGTCAACGTCAAAAATGTCTGGATAACATGGCGGTTTATAAGGATGACATTTATATTTTTTTAATATCTTCCATATCCGTGACTGTTTCAAAAGAAATTTGTCTCAAGCTGTTGGCTAAGCATTTATCATCGCCAAAACACGACTTTCTGTAGGGACAACTCGATTTCCTATGATATGATTATTATTTTAGAACATTTTATTTTTTCAATAACATTTTCTAATTCTAGCGAAATATTTGCATGGTTTTCTAACGTTTGTCACGTAGTAAACTTAACGGCTAACAAATCTCGAACTTCTCGTAAACTAGCACCATTATAAAAGGTTTTTCGTAAATAAACCTTGACGCAAGCCTAAAATCAAGGCAACCCCTATTTAAAAACTATCAAATATGTAATTAGTAATTAGTAAACTGAAAATTCGCTTTTTAATCTTGTTGTTAATGTCGTTAAGTGCGTAATAATTTTCGCTTTATATTGATACCATTAGCTTTTCTGTAAAATAAGATGCCGAGCAGGAATCAACAAAAACGTTCAAGACCATGTTAAATCCCTATGTTCGCGTTTGAGAACGACATGCGATATAGGCAATTCATTTCACGTATGTAGATTTTCGCACTAATTGTAGGTTTTCCGCGCTAATATAGTTAAACATACTTAATTTCACAACAAAGTACACCTATTACTTTATTATAAATTTAAAATGTAAAATCTATAAAATAATGTAATCTCCCATTTTTCTTCACAGATGGCGCCATGCGGATTGTGGATTTCTTGATTCACTTGTTTATTTTCGGGTAATAAAAATATCCGCATGTATGGTTCTTTTGGCATGTGTCGATTGCTTTATGCAAATATATCTACCCTAATAACATAACAAGGTACATATAATAAAAGGAAATTATGAGAAATATTCTTATGTGATTTTCTCCAATTGTTCGAATTGCCACTTTAAAATAGCTGTGTTTATTGTAAACTAAAACTTGAAAAACGCAATATTCATCATTTTACAGTATAAAGGTATGTTAAATGCGACAAGATTTATTTTCGAGATTTTGCAGTTTTTTGCTCAGAGCTAACTAACTATTGTGCATTGCTCTTGTATTAATAAACTCACATTGCACAAATAATATTTGAAACATTTCTGCTACCTGCCACATAAAGCAAATTTAACTAAATTTCATTTTGATTTAAAAAATTAAGACTGTCCGTCTATAAAGCAAGTGAGAAAAAGTAATTTACTATCCTAAATTTGAATCTCAAATTGGTGAAAAAAATGCAATTATGATAAATTAGTTTCCTAATCTTCAAATTACACAGTGTAAACTATTTATTACAAAAGTGTAGATTAAGCTTTATCTGCAATCGACATTTTCAATGTTAAATCCAGAAGATGTTATCTTAAATAATTGATATACAAAGAAACCCTAAATATGAATCATTAAGTGATAAACTATTTCATGCAAAATAGATTGTTTAAAAGTGTAATCAAACAAAATTATTCATTCACAGATAGATAGTATATCAGTATTATTAAATGCATCAATAGTGACGAAGAATTGTATCATCAATCGTTGAGTTGTCTTCATCTTATTATTTTTATGAATCATATATAAGGAAATTATCTTACGTAAGCTAAATGAGAGTACAACTTAGATTATAGAATAATCTAAGGAGTACAACGACACATGTATTTAGATTTAAACATCTGCACTTAGAAAATTAAGTGTTGAGTTCGAGGCCAAGGTGTCAATAATTTCTGTTATTAAACAGGATGCAGTTTTGATAGTATATCTTAAATATTTCAACTAGTTCTAAATAATTTATTGAATGATAGGTTATTGTATGCTTAATTGAATAAGAATTTAATAGGCCAAATAGATACACTGCATGTTTAAAGTTTATGAAATAATCACTGTTTATGTATCCAAAATAGCACATTTTCTTTATAAATATGGAACGTGGAGATATTAATAGCCTTATTGTGTTTCACCCAGAACTTAAATTATGTGGTGTTTTAAATTTTCTGAATTTAACCTTTATATAACACTACACATTCAAGGGAATCTACAAGTTTTTTGAAATAAGTAACAGGTCAATGTCACTGCACTGACGTACATATAGTATGTGACAAAGATATTTGTACAGAAACTGTAAATTGGTAATATATCACACAGGAATTTTGTAAAATATGCCATAATTTCGGGAGTGGGATACAATTCAGTAACTTTGTTGTTTGGGTTCGATATTGACATTCGAGAATTTATAAGAAATGAGGACAAACCACCACATTCCACACCCGACGATAATTTGAAATAGTTTTATAAAGAGACCAGATGCATTAATATGTACAGGGTGGTTCATTTTCGACGTTTTCTTATGGGAAGTACTCTTTCTACTACAGATAGACAAAAAGTAATAAGGGGTCCTTGTGCTCGATTTTGGTGTTAATTAAGATCCAATAGTCATATTCAAGATACCTCTGACTGTTATTGCGCAATTAGCCAAAATGTAAAAAAGGGCGATTTTGAATAACTTTTTATTTCTAAACGTATCAAACTATAAAAACATTCTTAAGGCGCTTTTTTAAGTAGAATCCGTTAGTGCATACCTCCTTAATTAAAAAGATATGACATAAAGTTGTATTTTTTTATATGGAAACCATAGTTGGCTATGAAATTTTTAAGTAACATTTTTTTTGTGCTTTTCAAAAATATATAACACCTCTATGCTATTTTAATAATTAATTGATATTTAAGTTTTTCTTAATTGGTATATTTATGAAGGATAACAGTTGGCTTAGAAAACCAGATATGAAATTGAATCAAGATATTTTATTCAAAAAAGAAATTTCACTTCCAGTAAAATATTTTAGAGACATTTTGTAATTCAAATAAGTTTAATTGTAATGTGGTTCTTGTTGGGATTGAATATAAAATTATCAAAAAACCTCAAATGCAAATTTAAATGAAATGAAAATAAACAGTATAACATCATCAGGAATTATGAAAAGCTAACAGCAAATCAATTTTTATACGTATGTAAATATCTAATTCTATAAACGAACAAAATTATGAGCACAAAATATCAATATAAAAAACCCACTAAAACTACAAAACTATTTTTCAAACTGTGCGCCCTCTTGAAAGAGCAGGCCACAAAATTGGTTATGTCGTTCCCATCCAGCTATTAGGAAAAAGTAAATTTAAGTAGTCACTAATTACACGGGAATTATGTGCGGAAGCTCCGTCTTGCTGAACTACGACACTGCAATATTGTGCTAAAGGAAGACCTAGAAATCCCTCCAAATGAATTCTTAGAATATCGAGATATTTCATTGAGTTTAATGTTCCTTCATACATGTGATAATAAAAACGTCCGTTTTTAATGCAACACCACACAGTTATTCCAAATTTCTCTTGCCTCCTGCGGACAACACTGACATGAGCGTTTGTATCTGCCCAGTAAGGTAAATTGTGATTATTCAAAACACCATCACTACTGATATGCGCCTCGTCTGACCATGCAATAGAGTTTGAAAAATTAGGTACACTTTGGCACTGACTTATATACCAGTTACAAAACCCAATACGCCGCCTTTTGTGATCTATAGTCAAAAAATGTTCTTCCGAAATCTCTAACAATGGTATTTGTGTTTCTTTAAAATTCGAAGGGCTTTGCTTCGAGACACGCCTAAATTAACCATTTGTCTAGATGAAGTTGTTGGCTCTGCTTCGACTTGTCCTAGGACGACCATTGAATTTTCTTCAGAATTTCGTTTAAAGTAAGTTTGCGGCCTGGGATTTTTAAAAGAACTGAATTGAATAAAATTTTTCGGTAACCCAAAATTAATTAAGATATTGTTTTGAGCTAGTAAAATTTTAATTTCTATTAACTATACCGTTCAAAAATATTTTTATTTGGCTGCTACCTTTCAGGAAAATTTTGTAAATATAATTCCGATGACACATTCTTATCATCTTCGGATAATATAAAACACTTTAACATGCAAAATTTTTCTGAATTTGTATAATTAGGCATGTTAATAAATAAATTCCAAGATCACTTTCTTTTTTTATGATTATGGACTTGAACAGGCTAAATTTGGCCTATCGTGCTAAAGCACTCAGGAACACTTAGGAGGATGGATAATAAATTGCCAATAGATGCCTATGAATAGCTACCTTGAATTTTCTCATAAGTAAGAGGAAAACAGGAACTAAGGAGATCATTCCAGAGTTTAGAATCCGTGTTGAAAAGTGTGGATTGCACCCGTTTGGTACGACAAGTGGAGATTTGTACTGCATATTAATGATGTGAATGAGCGAACCGAGTGTTTCTCGCAGAGATAGCCCGAGATGGTATCAACGAATGTAATTCAGCAGCACAAGAGCCGTTGTAATAACGATAATACAAAGAAAGAACTGAAACCATCCTTCTATGCTCAAGGGACTGTATGTGAGAAGTTAAGGACGGGTCATTTATAAGCCTAATCGCTCTCTTTTGAATACGATCAACGATATCGAGAGCGTATTGGGGAGCACTAACGCAGAGGTGAGAATTATATTCCAGATGAGGCCGAATTTGGGCCTTATACAGCAGAATGAGTTGTCGAGAGGTTAAGTACTGCTTAGATCTGTACAAAAAACCTATTTTACGAGCAGCTGTTTTGCTAGCTGACAGAAGATGGTCAACCCATGAGAGATTTGAAGATACAGTCATACCCAACAGAGTAATAGAGTCTGCAAACTTAAGAACTGAGCCATTCATACTTACAACAGGAAATGATCAATCTTTTTTGGCGGACATAAAGCAACACTGAGTTTTGTTAGCATTAAATTTAACTAGATTATTGCTTCTCCATTCGAGAATACGTTGAATGTGTTTGTTGATTGAATTTGCCATTTCAGCTTTAATTTCTTGATTTGACATAGAATGCGGATTATCATTATGAGTAGACTGAGATGAACTACAGTGAAGAAGTGCTATCGTCAGCAAAGCAATGGATGGGTTAGTTGTTGAAGAAATAAGGTCATTTATGTACAGCAGAAAAAGTGTAGGCGCTATAACGGATCCCTGTGGTACGCCCGCGTTAATGCTAACTTCTTTTGAAAAAAAGCCATGAACTACGACACGTATTCGTCTTTTATCAAGGAAACTAAAAACCCAGTTGATCATTTAACCCAAAACGAGGTGAGTTTGGCAAGTAAACACTTATTCCAAACTTGGTCAAATGCCTTTGAGATATCTAAAGCGACTACAGCTGTTTCACCGGACTGCTCTACTGTATTGCTCCAAACTTGGGTCATGTATGAAAGATTTTGCCTAAACCCATATTGGTGGACACTAAGCAGTTTGCTAGTTTCAAGGAACGTGAGCAGTTGCTGATTGATGGCTTTTTCTATGATTTTAGACAAAATGGAAGTGATGGCAATTGGTTGGTAGTTGGAGAGATCGGTCTTGTCGCCTTTTTTTGGGAATAGGTTGAACATTTGCTGAAGTTGAACTTCCATGATGAAGGGAATTTCCCAGAAGACATAGAGGTCGTATAGAGCTTAGATAGAACTGGTACTAGTTCGGGGGACATTTCTTTAAGACAATAGCTGGGATACCGTCTGGGCCAGTCGCCTTATTGAGATCAAGCCTACTGATGATCGATTCCAACAGCTTGTACCGAAAATTAATTGATTTCATAGAGTATGAAGAAGAGTTGACTAGGGGCACATCTTTTCCAGAATCATTTAGACACGAGTGAGTTTGATACAAACAAATCCACAAAAACATTGGCTTTGTCTACAGAATCAGGAACTACCGATCCGTCAATAGACGTCGGGGAATGAAGATGTTCCAAATTTTTTTACTAATGGCTTTAGCTAAAGACAAAAATTTACGACTGCCTAAAGGAGATGTAGCTAGTTCATTGCATTGTTGTTGTTCGATCAACTTTTTAGTTTTAGTGATTTCACTTTTGCAGATATTTCTAGCACCAACGAATTCTACATGACTGTCGACCGATTTATTACTTTATGCCTCCACATTAACTCGTAGGCTTTGTGAATATCAAAACCAATTGCTACTGTATGTGATCTTTTACGAAAACTATTTAAGATCAAATTTTCTAAGTATACCAGTTTATCTATGGTGGAATGCCCTTTACGAAACCTATTTGGTATTTGGATATAAGTTGTTCTTTTTCTAAGAACCAAATCAATCTACTATTGATTATCTTTTCGAATATTTTACTTCTACACGATGCTAGGGATATCGGTCCGTAGTTTGTGGTTTGTGTAGCATCAGTGTTCGGCTTTTGAATAGGTATGACTATTGAATGCTGCCATTGTCTAGGGTAGGTGTACCTTTTATGTAAATTTCGTTATGTAACTCTTAACAGTTTATTCTTTCCAGATGGAGGAAGTTCCTTTAACATAGAGTATATTACGTCGTCCGCTCCAGGTGCTGAGTCTTTTGTATTCAGAAGAGTTTTTTGCAATTCAGCCATGGTAAGTTCTTCGTTGTACTCATAAACCTCATTGGTGGTAAAGTTAATGTCCTTTTCGTCTTGTTGTTTTATATGCAGGAAGGTTTCTGAATAGTTCGTACAATTGATGTTTTTTTCAAATTGTTTCGCTAGGGCTTCAGCGATTTGTAGGTCGCTTGTCAATCTTACGTCATTTACCATTAATAGTGGCGTGAATGGAGCACTCTTTTTACCGATTATACTTTTAGCTTTCCTCCATACTTCTTCGCTGGCTATTTTTCGAGTTAATGTTGTTTACATAGGTTGCCCATGAATCTTTTTTGCTGATAATATTTGTTTTCGAGATTCCGCGAGGGCTTTTTTAAACAATATTAAATTCTCTGTTGTAGGTCTTTCTTTAAAGAATGCATATAGCTTACCTTTCTTTTTGGCCTCTATTTTAATTTCTAGAGTCAACCATGGTACGTTGTTTGATTTAACTATTCCTTTACTTTCTGGAATAGATTTTTTGCAGCGTTGACAATCGCTTCAGTAAATGTTTCCACTTTTTTGTCAACTAACGAGGTTTTATTTGAATAGTTTGTATATTTTAGTTCTTCTGTGTATAATTTCCAATTTGCTTTTTTTAACAACCATTTTTGAGGTATACTAATTATTTTTACTTTATATAGGTGGTAATAATGATTGGATAGTGGTCACTATTATAAAGTTCATTCGATGTGTCCCATTTTAAGTGTAATGCTGTTGATGAAGTTGATATTGTTAGGTCTATGGCAATGAATGTATTTCCTTTGCTATTGAAATATGTTGGCTTATTTGTATTTAAAAGAGTAACACTATTGTCTTGTAATAAATCTTCTATTAAGTAACCACGTAAATCTGTGTTTGTGGAACCCCAACTGGTGGAGTTTGCATTAAAATCACCCAAACGCATGTAGGGTGCTGGTAGTTGTGAAATGATTGCTTTGATATCATCCAAATTCCAAACGAATGAGGGTAGATATATGTTACATAAAGTATCTTTTAAGGGGTAATTAATCTCTACAGCAACTACCTGCAATATTGAATTAATATTTATAGGTTTGTGAGGTATATTACTTTGAACATATATGGCTACACCTCCACTAGCTCTGTTGTTATTCGGGAAACTTTTTTTGTATCCTTTAAATCCTCTAAGGTGGAACATTTAGTTTTCTTTAAAATGCGTTTCCTGTATATACAAGCAGAATGGTATGTACTCTGCTATTAACATTTTCAGTTCACAGTAATGATGTTTCAATCCGTTACAGTTCCACTGTAATAAATTTTCGTATGAAGTATCGAATGTTAATTTGTTGCTTTTTTAAATATATATAAAATAAATAGATAAAATATAAATAAAATAAATAGATATATAAATAAATACTATATACAATTATTTAGGGACATGAACAAGACGACAAATAATTTAACGTAACAAATAAATAAAATATCACAGATCGACTTACAGTATCTTACTGATAGTTCTTGTCGTCAATGATAGACCAGGATACTTTTCTAGGCCTACCCCTTTCTTTCCTTTTGGGCGTTGTCTCTATTTGACTGCACTCAGCAGTCGAACAATCGTTTTCTGATAAAGAACGGCTTCCGATTGAATCTCATTTCCTTTTGTCCATATTGCCAAACATGGCTTGTGGAGAAGGCGGGGGCATTAATAAAATACCACTTATTATATTTTCATCGGGTTTGCCCAGTAAAGGTTTAATAGCACCAACAATAATTGGCAGAAGTTCCTTTGCTAAACCATTTATATCAATTTTTGAATCAGGTACGGTGGGTTTCGACGATTCTGTTGCTTTTGCATAACTTATTCCTGCAGTTGATGTAGTACTTACAACTCTTTTTTTGGCTTCTCCATATCGTCGCTTTGGTAGTGAGCAGTCGTAACCCACAAAAAGTGTAAAATTGAGTTAAGACTCTTAACAAACACTAGGAAGCATAAAGTTTGATTCCTAGAGGTGTCCTATCCCACAACCTTTTTAAAGTCCTTGTAACACAAAATTTGCTAAAGGACGTAACCCACATTTTATTGTAGTGAATAGACATAAGCAGCTTAGCGCTTTTAGCAACTGAGTTTTTAAGCGGTATGGCCCTAAATTATTATAAACGTGAATAGAACTTATCTACACGTTCAACGTTTTCTTATGATTTCTTAGTAATATTCCATGCATTTTATTAGTGTCTGTTATTGTTGTTTGTAAAAATGTTATCATGGGGTAAACTACTAGTGAAAAGAGCACTGGAAATGAGCTTAAATGATGAGGAAAAGTGTGAACAGCATGACGTGTCCTTAAATGAATCGGATAACGAAGAAAAAGAATATACTTTACTATCACCGGTTCATTTTGGTAAGTTTGAGGTTGGTTAACGTTTTCTAGGGAGTGACTAGTGCATATATTTTTCGACCGGAATTTAAAAGCTACTTCCTGCAGAGTCGCATTGAAATTATTTAGAGAAATCTAGTTTAATATTATGTGTAATTAGACTTTACAGGAGATTTATTTTTAAATTAGCAGTAGTATAATCCAATACTTTTTAACGAGATTTTTAATATTAAAATTTATGTAAATTTTAGATGTAATGCCAGTTAGTGCTGAAGATTGTGATCAAGAATCTCCTAATAGGCAATTGTCGCCATCGGTTGAAGGTAAATTAAAAAAAAAACAATTTTACACAAACGCAGTCGCATGCCGTTAATTAAAAATGATGTCAGGTACATCGTTCGTAATCATGACCATAGGGGTGCAACTGCGTACGTGTTCTTTGTTTTTAGCAGTCGGGTGATTTTTTGTATTTAATTTTCTTTAATATTTAAAAAATGTAATTACTTTTAGTCAGAGATCAAGGCGATGGTTTTCCTGAACTCAGCACAGTCAATGATTATCATCAAGAATTTTTTAAGAGCCAACTGTCACCTCCGGTTGAAGGTAAGTTTTTTTTAATTATTGCAAGAATTATGGTATGCAATATTTTAATTTTTAGTGCAAAAACAAGACAATGAGTTGCTATTGCTCAGGGAAGATAGCTTTTCAATTAATAACGACGAACATCATGGAGTAGTTCTGATTCGGAACCGTTAATAAATAATGTCAGAAGAAGGCTTTTGGAAAGAAACAATGACATATCTATGTTGGCCGAAACTACAGAAAATAAAAAACTAAGAAGAAAACGAAAACGGGAGCCATCAAAATGGACGAGAAATATACAAAGAACATTAAGAATGGAGGGAAAAGCGTATCAGACACATAAAGGAAGACTTAAAGAAGCAAAAACAATAGAGGAGGTAAAATGTAGGTGTCACTACCACTGTAATGACTTTTTCTTCAATGAAACGCGGCATCAGATTTTCAACGAATTTTATAATATAAAAACAGAAGAGTCAAGATGGAACTTTATTGCTAGACATGTTCGGCGAATCCCAAAGAAGCGTTCATACGTTGCACAATAAGACGGTAGTCGCAGGCAGCATACTTTGGTTTATAAACTTACAGCAGGACATAGAGAACATCAAGTTTGCCAGAAGTTCTTCCCTAAAACTCTACAAATTTCAAGTAAAAAGGTGCTTACAGCACTGGATAAAAGTTCGGCATATGGAGTCGTTAAACCAGATCAAAGGGGCAGGAAACCACCACTCCAAAAAAAGGCTGAAGCAACAAAAGATATAATAAGAGACATTAAATCTTTACCCTTAATTTCTTCACATTACTGTAGGAGCACTACAAAGAGGGAGTATCTACCCACAGGACTATCTGAAAATAGATTATATTTAGATTATAAAGATTATTGCGCAGATCTTGGAGTAACACCCGAGAAAGCTAGCTTTTATAAACACATTTTCACTTCAGAGTTTAATATAGGTTTCCACCGGCCTAAAAGGATCAATGTGATTATTGTGCTGAGTTTAAAAATAAAAATGATCACGAAAAGGTAAAAATGTAAGATGATATTAATGCGCACTTAGCTAGAAAAATAGAGGCTAGAGAAGCAAAACAAATCGATAAAAATAGAACAAAACTTGATAAGTCGTTTGCATGTTTCGCTGTATATATGGAAAAAATTCTTTTAACACCTTCACTACAAGTAGGAAAGCTATACTACAGCCAAAAACTAAAAACGTTTAACTTCACCGTGTACAATTTGGAGCCTGCACAAGCTGATAACTTTATGTGGCATGAGGGTGTTGGCACCAAAGGTTCCTCAGAAATTACAACCTGTTTGTGGAAACATTTATGTGGCCTTGGGACTGAAGTAAAAGAAGCTACATTCTATGCTGACACAGCATCGGGGCAAAATCGTAACTGCATTAATGCTGCCATGTTTTTACGAGCTGTACATTTGCTACCGATTGAAATTATAAACCAAAAATATATGGAGTCCGGACACTCTGAAATGGAGTGCGATAGTGTCCATTCTGCTATTGTAAACCGTGGTAATAAAATAGATATTTACACCCCAGAGGGTTGGTACATAGTAGCTCGAACTGCAAAAACTAAGCAATCATTTTACAATGTTATTGAAATGAATTATTCGGATTTCTTAAATTTTAAACTTTTTTCCAAAACTGCGGTAATAAAAAAAATTGCGAAGATGGAAGTAATCTAAATTGGTTAAAAGTAAAATGGATTCAATATAGGAAAGAACAACCTAACAAAATATTTTTTAAAGAACGTCTAAATGATTCCAAATTCCGTTCCATAGTAGTTAAAAAGGCATCCTTAAGAAATAGTACATCTTCCCTAAATGAAGTTGTACCCAAATTGTACACTTCTAGTTTACCGATTGAAAAACGAAAAATGATGGCCCTCCGTAAGCTTTGCGAATCTGACTCCATAAAGTCTGTATCACTGATAACTGTACTAAAATTATTTAAAAAATAGCTGAATTTATCATTATTTTTAACATTACCTACTGTTAGATCTTTTCACATCTTCAAATAATATCGTAGAATATCCAAATTTATTGTAGTGAATAGAGGTAAGTCACATAACACCTAAAATAATGTTTATAATTCTAAAATAAAAACATCCAAATAAGAAGCATAGTCCTTAAATATGTTTTTTATTATGTTATGTTTTGTATTCCGGTTACAGATTTAGAGAAGAAAACGTGAGTTTTTCGATGACAAACTTTTTTAAAAGCGCGCTAGCTCAAGTTTTTGTTTATGTGGGTTAGCACAATTAACCACCAATGCGACGATATGTGATGTTTTCCTTAACCTTTATTTCTTGAATAGCCCTTTCTTGCTTAGGAGCCGGGCAATTTGTTGCTGCAGCAGTATGAGCCACACCGCAATTAATACAGACTAGTGGTTTTTCACACATGTTACCAATGTTTAGAGGTTTTCCACAGGTACACATCTGCTCTTCTGATTTACAATTTAATGCGAAGTGTTCTATTTTGTGGCACTTAAAATATTTAACAGGAGGCGGAATATATAATCGAACATTAAAGGAATAAAATGCCACTTTGATCGTCTTAGGCAATATGGGAGTGTTAAACGTTAATACATGACATGCTGTTTCCTGATATTCTCCATTTCTCTTAGATTTAAGTCATCGTACTCCAATAACACCTTGGCCACTCAACTCACTGCTTATATCGTCAATAGTACAACTTAAGAGGTCGTGGCAAAACACTACACCCCTACAAGTATACCTTGTTTTAGGTGGATCGACATCTACTTCAAATATATCTAATCTTTTACAACCTAGCGCTATCTTACTCTGTACACTTGAGACCGTTTGAATTACTATGCCGTCTCTAATAAAATACTTATCTTTTTTGGGGTTTTTTTAATGGTGTACTTTAAATTATTCGGCTTTAGTTTCGGCTTCGGCCATAAAGTTTAATTTCGGTCGGACACTATATAAAACATTTTTAAGCAATCTTATGTTTTAAGACAACTCTAATACCATGATTGTTTCATATTTGTTCAATTTTATCAGTAAAGTTATGAGTAGAACAGGGCCATTTGCGCCGCCATCTTGGATTTTTTGGGGAAAAACCCACCATTTTTTTTATATGCCCACGTGGGGATCGTATTTTTTCACCCCTATTGTTTCTTTTCGGAGGCCTTTTTCAGCCCTTTGATGGAATTTTCACCCTAATTAAGACCCTTTTGGCTGTATTAAGACATTTTTTGAAGTTCAGCCCCTGAAGGGTAGGTAAATGCGTGCACATGCAGTGTTCTGAGTGAAAAAAATTTAATATGTTATTAATTAGGGTTGTTTTTATCAAAGGATATTGTATAATTATTATTACCTTTCTTTTAATCCCATCTACAGATTGTGACCGAATTTATTTATGCATTGGGGTTGTGGTCTAATAAGGGGTCCTCGTTTTGTAAGACGGGCATCTGCTCGCGGGCTTATTAATCTGTGTTTATTATTATTAAACAGTTATACAACTTCATTTTATATGAATTGGAAAGTAGCAATCAGCCGTCGACATCATGTTAATTAATGTGTTTACAAACATCTTAAAATTATGCTATCTTGGATTTTTGTAACCTTGGAACACCTTGGCAGCCATTTCTTTTATATGCCCACATGGGGGTAGTATTTTGGTATATTCTGTAAAGTCTGATATTAAAGAATCTAATCAAGATGAAGATAACATATACAATTCATTTTAAATACGCTGTTAAATTATATATAATGGTAATAAACAATTAATGGGTATTGCGTAATCAGTTAATTAGCTTGTTATACAAAAGTGAATGTACGATTTCGCAATTGGACGTAAACAATAACACCGTGCATTTTTACGTACATTTATATATCGGGGCTTTTAGCTATCACAGGCTAGATTAGTTAGAGAGGTGCAATGCAATTGCGAAGCTGTTATAATTAAATTAAATTACTAACTAACTTAGAATAAAACATCTATCAAACTCTTCGTGTAAATCGTCAACAGCCAAAACCAGATATTTGCGCAAACGGGGTATTTAATATTGTGATGTATGCAGATATTTGCCTGTGACTTATTCTTTAAGCTACATTCCGCCTCTATATTATTTTACACACATAAAAGTTCTGTCTCATCAGAAATACCTCTGTCAAAAAATCGGCTATAGATTTTATAATCAGGTTATGCATGCATGCTAACCGCTTATTAGAGTACTATTTTTAAATTTTTGGGTTTTGCCGATAATGGGGTTGTCATGTCATCACATAAGCCTATTTTATACACAATCTCTGTCTTAGCAGAAATACCCCTGTCAAAAAGGAACTTAGATTTATAAACAGGCCTCTAGAGAAGATACTAGAGCGCGGTTACAGAAACAAGTAGCGTACACTATACATAAACCTGTAGTGAGAAATTTACTCGAAATAGGTACATTGTGGGTAACATTTTTTGAGTTGACAGGCGGGGTCTTTGCGATATGAGAAATCTAAGTAAATATAATGACGAGTATAATTATATACTGACGGTTATCGATGTATTTAGAAAAATGGCGTGGACACGAGCTCTGAAGCTGAAAAACTACATGTTCTATTATTAGTCGACGTATTTTCAGTTATTTTTCAAAGACGCGAAAAGATACCTTAAAGACGGACAAGGGCAAGGACTTGATTGCGAAAAGTGTCCAGCAATTCTTTAACAAACTTCAAATCTAATCATATAGGCAAAATTTAGCGATGTGATGCTTTCATATAGGTAAGAATCGCACTAACGGGGTTACAGTTAATGCGAAACTCAATAACCTTTACACATTATCTCCCTCAAGGCTTTATTTGCGGTTAAACCTACGATGCATCGTTTAGGTAACTGACCCAGGAAGACATTATCCAATGATTCTCGCTATATGCCCACAGGTATAGTTAGCACTTTTACTTCAGTCCCTGTAACAGACTATTTTGCTGCAGTTGTTTCTAAGGATTTAGCGCGCGCAGTTATAATGGTGGAATTTATTCACATACGTCTCACCAGTAAACTAGCGTCCATAATTCGCGTCTTGTAATTTGAACCGTGCGCCGGCATTAGACTAAAGGTACAAATTTAACCTTTAACTCAACACCACTTATGAGAAACTTTTCCTGATTAAATAAAGCCTAGTGCACGTTACCAATCATCTCAATCTGTTTGCTGGTCGCTGCTAGTACTTGACGTTTCGAGAAACCGTTATTTGCATGTCGCATATAGGTTAAAAAATCCAAGATGGCGGCGCAAGTGCCCCTGTCCTACTGTTATGAAAGGAAAAAGAGGTTTGACAAAGTTATGGGGTAATTGTTCTTTACAGGTTTGATTACATTATTAATGGCTTTAAAAGAATGTTCATCAGCATGTAGTGGTATTTTTAAATTCATCTTCTAAAAATTCTGGATCACGAATTGGTTTAGTTAGATCCACTAGACATTACACAAATTATGGTTTTATAGTTTATGAAGATGTCTTTCGGTGTGTGTAAACTTATATTAAACCCTATGGGATAGAGATAAATGATCTGTTTTAAAAATTAATATATCTAAGTATGGTAAACTTCCAATAGATCCTTTCCCATAGTAAACCGAATGCTTGAATGGATGTCATTTATAAAATCTAAAAATGAATTTAATCCAGGTCTCCCAACTACCGAAAGTATCATCAACATATCTATACGACTTTTTAGGTGCATTATTTAAAGCTAATTTTCATGTAAAAATTAGTTACAACTGACTAAGTGGGCTTGCCAGAGTTACATCACCAAGTTGTTCATAAAATGTATTTTTCCACAGACAATAGGTACCATTTTATTTTAAAGGAACATTAAACAGTGATACAATGTCAAAACTTGCAACGCTTACCTCTTGTATACTAAAATTACGTATTTTCTTGATGTGTTGAGGTGTTTTTTCCTGAATGGGACTGTAAGAAAAAAATTAAGACATTTCGCAAGGTTATATGTGGTAAAGGAAAATTGTTTCTTTGTTAGATTTATTATGATTTAATTACACATTTAATTAGTATGTCAAATTTTTCAAATTAAAGCTTTCCACAACTTGCACTTGCCAGCATTATAACTTGATTTTTAATTGTGGGAGCCTTCGTCCGTTAGAGGGTATTCTGATTTGTCATTTCCAAGGAGGTTTAATAATATTTAATCTATTAGAGATCTAGCTATTTTTTACTAAAATTCCTTAGTTGATTTTGAAATATATTCACCTAACTGTTATGGAAGACTTATATTTGCGTTTTCATATTTCACAAAATTTGTTTGACAACTTAATAATTATTTTAAGAACTATTATCATTTACGAAGGACGATAACTGTAGTTGTCACATAAACGTTTAAATTTGCATAAAAAATAAATAAAAATACACGATTACAAATTATACGACTGCTGCCTTCCATTATTTTTAGTTCGGTAAATTAATGAATTGTTTTTGTTACTTTTAATTCCTTGGGACTGACAAGATTTAATGCCAAGGCAGTAAAGGTGGCGCTTAGTTTCCTTAAATGAGGAAGTAAAGTGTATGTGCAAAAAAGTAATGTTTGTTTACTAACTTCAAAAATTTTTAAACAATGACGAAGTGTAGTCTGTAATTGCGAATTTTATTTAACTTAATTCACTTTTGGTTCCCAAGCTATTATTATTATTATCAAGTAAGTAAAGTACTCACACCGTTGGTATAGTTCTTGACATTTACGATATACAAATTCTAAGATATTTAAACGTACATAAATTAATTCAAACCACAGTCTGATATTATCGAATTAATAGAACGTAATAGAAAAAAGGGAAGACGATTTGGGATGGTATTTTAGTTTCACCGACCCATGTACCTTTTGTTTTGACCGGTAAAGGGTTGATCTCGACACAGATTTTTAAATTATACAAAAAACAAGTAAAGGGTGTAAGGGTTTATTTTTATAAAATGGAGCACCTGGTTGTTAAAAACCAGGTCGGCAAGTATATAACACACCTGGTCGATTTACCGACTGTGCCACCCTGATATAATAAGTAGTTTTTTATTTCACTTGACGATTTAAAACTTTTTTAGTTTCTGTTTACTTATTTATCCTTGTTTTGGGGTTTTAATTTGTCACAACTGAAAGGATTAACAGAATTAAATCCATTTGAAAAAAAAACCAATACAATTTTAGATGTATGACCTAATTATGGTATTGATAAATGATAAGCTTTTGGTATTTTATAAACAAATTTATTATTTAAAAATCGCATGATTCAATTCTTGGAATTATATTTTTAACAACGAAATTAATCATGATATTATAAATTTTGATAGTACAAAATTAGCAACAAAAACATTTACAAATTATAACAAAAAAGGTCACATTGTTTTTCAACACGCAATATACAAGTCGTAATCATATTATTGGTGTATTAACTTACAATTGAATGTGTGATATGGATTATGCAAAAGATCGAGTTTTCGAATTATTCATGATTTGATGACTGATTTACCAATTATAAGGCCTTTCAATCGCGCATCTCATAAATAAAGAATTTGTTTTGAATTTCTCATTTTTGATTGAAAGTTGTTTTCTATTTACATGAGTAATCGATCCTAAACTCTTTGCCTTTGTACAGTAAATAAACTAATTTACTTAATCACTATCAATACTATATAAATTTTCCAATTTGTTTTTGCATCAGGATATGCACTCACGTTAATTATAGAGAAGTAATTATTGTACTTAAATACTTAATTATCTTGTTTACAGCATTGTGATAAAAAACAAACATGGGTCAAGTCATATATGAACTTTGAGCGACAAACTTTCATTTCGAATTTTTTGGTAATAATTATACCAATGTATTATTATATATTCTTTATTCAAAATTTCTAACTACAACTAAAAATGTAAAAATTTCATAATTTTAATGAAATCCGATTCCTTATTATTTGTAAAAAAACTTTTCTTGCAATATACATGAAAAATTAAATATTAATGAACTTACATATAGATTTATGTTAAATAATTAATGAAATCAAATATTTTGTAAATATATTCAAGTCAGTGCAGTAAGTGCCTTAATTTAAGAGGTCATTGCGTAATTGCCTTTCTGAACTTTACTGTTGTTACCAATTTACAAATTTGAATGTTTATTTCTGTTATTTGGCACACTTGTACGCGTTTTAACTGGAATTCTTTAAACTAAATACTCATTTAAATTGTAACATATTTTATAGTAATTAGAACACATGAAATAACTAAAATATCTGGTGTGGAACAACGTACAATCTTCCAACAACCTACAAAGTGGAAATTACAACAAATGAAATAATACAAATTTAATTTCCTTAGATATAGTACCAGTAACTTAATTCTTAATATTAAACGATAAGGCTTAAAAGCCTACATTTTGAATTTCTGATTCCTGAATTATAAAAAAAAATATCTGGTGTAGAACACCACACGACCTTCTAACCTACAAACTGGAAATTCAAAGAAGTGTAATAATTTTAATAACAATTTTTTTAGGATAATTATACATCCTCTTTTATAATAAGTTCATTACCAAAATAGACAACATTGTAAAAACAGAACTAATAAAATCTATGTGAAACAGAAGTTTAAAACTTCATGTCAGACAGAGGATAATAGACATCTAGATGCTAACTTAAAAACTTAAAAGAAATGAAATAATTATAATTATAATTTTTACCTTCCAACGTACATATACAGGGTGAGTCAGTTTTTTGTAGACAAACTTTAACAGGAGATAGAACACATATTTCTAAAAAGAAAAGTTCCTTTAAACATATTTCGTAGAAGGCTTCGTTTCCGAGATACAGGGTGTTGAATATAATTTTTTTTTCTCAAGTTTTCATTATAACTCATAAACGAATGCTTAGATTTTTTCATGTTGGGGGGATAATGTCTATTAATTAAGGGGCATAAAACAAGCCATAAGAATGTTCACAAACTTGCACAGTGGCGGAGTGGAGGGGGTGCTCAACCCCTTTCATAAATAGAACTTCTACGCCAATGACTATTTAAAAAAAAACTGTTATTTTCATTATCTATATACAGTTTAACAAAAATAATGTACCTTCTTCTGTTTCGAAATTCCTGTGCGTTTCCGAGTTATTTTGATTTTTAGTGTTTGATGTGGTACTAAGTTAAGTAATGTGCTTTATGTGAATAATTGAATATAAAGTTTTTAATAAAAAAGATATAATAAAACATTTAGAGCCATTTTAGTACCTAACGATCGTTTCTTTAAAATTTCAAATACATTTTCATTTATAAATAGGTAGGTTATCGGTTTTTTTTAATATCCATTGTTATTATCCTCGTATAAAAAGAAATGCATAATTATTATTGTTATGCGGTCAATACTTTCTGTATAATTATGTATGTATCAATTTCGCCATAAACATGTATGTAGTTTTTAAGTGAGATTCTAATAAGTTATAGACCGCTGCTCACTTGCTCTCATTAAAGAGCCGCCACTGTATCAAGTCATACTCAAATACAAGATTTTTGTAAATCTGTTTAGTACACTAATTTTAACAATCCTTATTTATTATTGTAACAATACTTAATGAATAATTGTGAAATTAATAAGAATTCTTAGCAGTAACGATTTATAAATAAATAACAATAACACTAATATAATAAGATTAGACACTTTGTTCAAAATGTAAACCGTTCTTTTCAATACACATTTCACAGCGACGTACAATAGAACGTCTTAAGTTAATTAAATGATGCACCCTTATTTCATTGCAAGCATCTCTGATGCGATTGTGAAGTTCTTCAAGTGTATTAACCGGAGTGGTATACACTTTTTCCTTCATGAATCCTCATACAAAAAAGTCAAGTGGCGTTAAATCGGGGGATCTAGGAGGCCACGCCACTGGACTTCCACGACCTATCCACCTCCTCGAGTAGTTATTGTTTAGCCAATTTCTTACATTTCTGCCATAATGGGCCGGACATCCATCAAGCTGAAACCAAGAATGTCCTCTTAAATTCAAAGGAATGTCTTCTCACATATTAACATCTTCTTCTTTTAAAAATTGTAGGAAATTTTCTGAATTTACACGTTGTGGCAAGAAATAAGGTCCAAACACGTGGTTGCCGTAAATTCCAATCCCGACATTTGTGCTAAATTCATGTTGAAAACTTCTTGGTCGAATGGCATGTGGGTTTTCATGTGCCCATATATGCAGATTGTGAAAGTTTACGATACCACGACGAGTAAAACAGGATTCATCAGTCCACAGTATGTTGGATAAGAAATCTCGATTATTTTGAATCGAGTTAAGAACCCACCTACAATAATTAAGTCTTCGTTCGACGTCACCTGGACATAAACCATGAACAGGTTGAAAATGATATGGGCGTCTGTGATCCCGTTTTATAACCCGGGAAACTTTACTTTGGGAAATACCAAGAGCAACAGCAGTACGTCGAGTACTTGTCGTGGGGTTCCTATTAAATTCACGCAATATACCCTCTCCAATTCTATCTCGTCCACGGTTGTTCTGTCGGCCCCCATGTACATGTTTCAAACCCTGGTTAACAAATCGACGATGGATACTCACAAAAACGGAATGATGAGGTTGTCGTCTATTTGGAAATCTTCTCCGATACTCCCTAGCTGCGTACCTTGAATTCACATTTGCGAACCCATAAATAAAGTGAATGACGGCTTATTCGCTATTTGTAAATGTAAACGGCATGTTACACTAATTAAAAGCTGGCAAATCAAATGAAATAACTTTTTGAACTTAAAAACAATCATTAATAACAGTGAAATTATTCAAGATGAAGCAATTGTTTGTAAAAAGTCAAACTGTCGTTTCAAAATATAAAATTTAATACTTACTTGTTTTCCAAGGAGTATCATATTTTGTTGCAATGAAATAAGGGTGCATCATTTAGTTAACTTAAGACGTTCTATGGTACGTCGCTGTAAAATGTGTATTGAAAAGAACGGTTTACATTTTGAACAAAGTTCCTAATTTTATTATACTAGTGTTATTATTATTTATTTATAAATCGTTATTGCTAAGAATTCTTATTAATTTCACAATTATTAATTAAGTATTGTTACAATAATAAATAAGGATTGTTTACAAAAGTCTTGTATTTGAGTATGGCTTGATACAGTGGCGGCTCTTTAATGAGAGCAAGTGAGCAGCGGTCTATAACTTATATAACTTTTATTATATATTTTTTATTAAAAACTTTATATTCAATTATTCACATAAAGCACATTACTTAACTTAGTACCACATCAAACACTAAAATCAAAATAACTCGGAAACCCATAGGATTTTCGAAACAGAAGAGAGTACGTTATTTTTGTTAAACTGTATGTAGATAATGAAAATAATAGTTTTTTTAAAAAATAGTGATTGGCGTAGAAGTTCTGTTTATGAAAGTGGTTGAGCACCCCCTCCACTCCGCCACTGTGCAAGTTTGTGAACATTCTTATCGCTTGTTTTATGCCCCTTAATTAATAGACATTATCCCTCCAACATGAAAAGAATCTAAGCATTCATTTATGAGTTATAATGAAAATTTGAGAAAAAAAAATTATATTTATCACCCTGTATCTCGGAAACGAAGCCTTCTACGACATATGTTTATAGGAACTTTTCTTTTTAGAAACATGTGTTCTATCTCCTGTTAAAGTTTGTCTACAAAAAACTGACTCACCCTGTACATAGTTGGTATATAAGGTTATGCAATCGATTTTTATTTCACTATCGCTAATTTTACAACTTTTGGTCAAGATCGGCCATGATATCTGGATGTGTGTGATGTATGTTAGTATCCACGATAACTCTTGTTTTCATTTGGCATTAGGGTCAGTTTTTCGTTTTTACCAAATATTTCTAAAACAGCTGCATATTTCAAAGATATAAAAATACCTAGGTATAGAACTTAACCACATCGATTAATTATGTTTCTGTGCAATTTTTCGATACGATGCGTAATTTAGCGGCAAAAATATTCCTAAGGTAGAATTTAAGTGTTAGATTAACTTTTTTCAATAAGTATCTTTTCTTTATAAGTTTCTTAATATAATCCACGAGTAAGTCTAAAAATTAATTAAATGCAAATGAAAATGGTTAAACTGTGTTATTGATATCTTATAGAAGGGCGCCTTTGGAATTTTTTTTGTATCTGTGACATAGATCTTTTTTTTTGTTTTTACAATGTTGTCTGTTTTCGTTATGAACGTATAAATATCTGATGTGGAACAACACACGACGTTCCACCCTACAAAATAGAAATTAAAAGATAAATAATTTTAATAACAATTTTTTTAGGGTATTCAAGTTCAAATCAAAACAGTTTATTCAATTATGGTACAATTATAGATTAGGAGCATTAGCAATTTCACTCGACTGCTCAGGCGAGGTAGCCTCTTCAGAAAGTCTCTTAGTCTACGTGTTAAGATTTGTTCAAGGCATTTGCCTAGAACGTTTAGTAGCGAAATGGGGCGGTAAGAAGAGGGTAGCGTAAGGTCAGTTCGGGGTTTGGGTATCATTATGACCGTAGAAGATTTCCATGCCATGCCTATGAAGAGGCATTTGTTGTAAATGGTGGCCGGGGTCATTATTTTTACCCCTCTTTCAAGTGTTCAATATTAGATCGGATTGAATGGGACTCAGGAAGGGATCGTTTTCTAGGAGGTGGTATTCAGGTACTGGAGTGGCTTGGAGTATTTCCAGGTCATTTTCGAGTCGCGATTCCTATGGCGGGTTAGTCTGCGAAATGTGTTCCAGAATTTCTTTCCGTCACGGTAGTCGAGGGACGAGGTAACTCGTGCCCATTTTTCTTCGATGAAAATGTTTGTTTCTCTACGGATGAGGGCATTAAGGCGGTTATACTCTGTTTTAAGGATTAGGTCTCTATGTTTAATCTGCGGAAAATTTGTCTTTTTTCTTTTATTAAATTGATGATGTGGGTTGGAAGCGGTCTGCGGGATATGTCTATAGTTTTATTGGGGATAGAGACGTTAATGGCATCATTAATCACCGAAAAAAGATCTGCGATAGCGTTGTTTATATCTAAGGGAGGGGTTAAGGTGGGGTTAGCAAGGTGACCGGTAACGTGCCTGGTGAACACACTCCAGTCCGCGTCTTTAAAGTTGCGCCGAGTTATGATATTAGGGGGCGGAACCGGCATAGGACAGAGTTCAGTTTTTATTAAAAGTGGTAAATAATCAGAGGTTATGGTGGTGCCAATGTAACAGCCGGCGTCGAGGTATCTTTGAATAGGTGCGGAGCATAGGATGTGGTGGATGATGGAAGCGCCACTATGGCTGAAGTATGTGGGAGTGGTGTTATGAGTGCGCCATAGTGGAAGTTGTAGAAGTAGATTGGATAATTGTATTTCGTTGGCGTTGTCACTCGAATCACCGAATTGGGTACGGCGAGCATTAAGGTCGCCTAGCAGGATTGCATTAGGGAGATTGGCAATTAATGTAAGGAGGTCGGCCCATAGCGTGTTGGCACCTGGAAGATTGTAATAACTAAAAAATATGATGGGACGGTTAGGGAAGTGTACCGTGGCGGCAACGGGGAAACGAGGTTGAAGCGAAACAGTTGTGTACAAGTAGGGCGGTGCCTCTAGTGCCATTAATGACACTAAAGTCAAGAAAGGAACTGTAGTTGATAAAGTTTAATTGATTATTGACAGAAAGTTTGGTCTCCGTTATTGCAAGGAGTTGAATATTTTCTGTAAAGAGAAGATTTTTAATTAAATTACGTTTGCAACGGACTCCGCGAGCATTTACTGTACCGATTATGAGCTCCATTGCATTCGGGGCATGGCTAGGATTAAAGGGAATGGGATACACAACAGTTAGTCCTCGGGACGGACTAGGAGCATGGAGATCTCAATACGGCCACCCGCGTAGGTAGCGATGGTGCGACGTTTAAGGAAGACGCGAGTGGCGAAGTCGATTCTGCTAACGATCAACCCCCGCCGCTCGGGAAAGGCGGAAATTAAGGTGTAAGTAATGGTACGAATAAAATCGTTTATCCGGAGGAAGTGTTCAAGTTCGGGATCATCGGGTTCAGAGGAGGCGGTGGACGTATTGAGGACGGGCTCAGGGACAGCAGTTTGAAACGGGGAGGAAGGAGTTTCGCGTCTCTTCTCGCATGTGAATGAATACGTGGGATGGTCGCCCCCACAGTTGTTACACCTAGGGGTTGACAAGGACTGGCAGGCGGTGGATTTGTGGTTTTCACCACAGGTGGGGAACTGACTCTGGAGGAGCAGTTCTCGGAAGCATATCCCACCTGCGTGCAGATGGAGCAGTACTTAACGACTGGGGCTGGTTTGTGAGATGGATCGCATTCGTAGTGTCTACCGAACATATAGACACATCGAGCTAGTATGAAATCAAGGGTGGTTCTCGAATTGGCAATGACCCGGATGAAGGAGGTGGGGAGGTTAGAGGACCTTGGTGACATGTGGGAGCGAGGTGGCATTGATTATTTAGGAATCGGTAATGTTCTTGTTTACGTGTTTAATCACGTAGGGCAAGGACGATGGTTTAAGGGAGGTGCAGTTAGGTCTGGGGCCAGAGAGCTGGGATAATGTCACGTTTGGGTCGCCGTAGAGCAAGGCAGTATGGTTGAATTTGAGTTTAATGTTGGTTAAGGGGAGCTGAAGGGAGAGGATCGAATTATAAAATTGTTTTTGCGTGGAGATGGAGTTGGGACTCACTCCTGACGCAGTAGCGGCAGGAGGATGGTTTGGATACCGTGGATGCTGTCGAAGCGGTACGTTGACGTGTAGGAGGAAAAGGGGGACGTGAAGAGGGAGAGGGTACAGTGCTGGTGGAGTTGGTAGTTGACGTAGCCGCGGCGGCACACGTCTTAGCAATCGAGATGACTGATAGGGAGTAGGAAATCATGCGTTGGCAAGACGGGGAGGTGGGGTTAGTTAAACAGGGTTTCCCCTGTTTAACCATCCTGTATATTGTTGGGGTTCACAGCAGGAGTGCAGCCTCACACCCCGTGGGTTAAGGCTTTGTAACTGTGGCCCCGAGTGCTGATGTCTGAAATGTAGTGTAATATAATGTATGTAAATTGATTCTCGGTCGGAGTTCACGAACCGAGGACCTTAAAAGGCCTCCTAATGCACCAGATAATGCCGTATGCTACCAGCAGTGACGACGCGACCGGTACGCCAGGGAGTCGCGAACTTCAGCGGCAAAAAAATTTTCGCGAACTAAGTTATAGTAGCACTTTCACGTTTGCATGCGCGATCGGAACTGATTTTTTTTTTTTTAGGATAATTATGCAACATCTTTTATAATACGCTCATTACGAAAATAGGCAACATTATAAAAACAAAAACAATAATGTATGTTAAATGTGACGTTTAAAACTTCATGTCAGGCAGGTTAACAGACATCTAGATGCTAACTTAAAAACGTGAAAGAAATGAAATAATTTTAATTATGATTTCTTTAGGATAACTATGCAACCTCTTTTTTATATTTTCACAACTAAAACAAGTAACTTTGTAGAAACAAAAACAATAACCTATGTCAGAATGACGTTTAAAACTTCCTGTCAAATAGAGATTAATAGACATAAATACATCTTAACTTTAAAAAAAGTTCCGAATCCGCCCGCTTCTGTAAGATACCAATTATATAGTTCAACCATTTTCATTCATATTTAATTAATTTTTGCGTTATATTAAGAAACCTTATAAAAAAAGTTGTGAAAAAAGTAAATTTTGTTTATGAAATATGTCTTCACATTTTTTTATAAGATTAGTCGTTATTCAGATACTGAAAAAATTTGAAGTAACACTAAAATTCTATTTTTTGCCGCTAAATTACGCGTCGTATCAAAAAATTCCATAGAACATAATCAATCGCTATGTTTAAGGTCTATATCTAGGTATTTTGATATCTTTGAGATATGCAGCTGTTTTAGAAATATTTGATAAAGACCAAAAACTACCACTAATAAACGCCCCCTCTCCGGTACTGAATTTATCCCAAAATCTAATCAGCTCCAAGCGAAATGAAAACAACCCTAAATACAAAATTTTAAGTACGTAGGTGTTTTCGTTCTGGAGTTATCGTGGAAACCAACATACATCCACACACACAGACACACAGACATCCAGACATCATGGCCGATCTTGGTGAAATTTGTAAAATGAGCTAATAAGTTGATTTACGGTTAGTGAACAAAGAGTTGATAGTATAATCTTCTATAACTACATATGTATAAATGTAGATTGGAAGGTAAAAGAGAGTTGCATAGTTACCCTAAAAAAATTATAGTTAAGGTTGTTTCATTTCTTTTAACTTTTGAAATTAGCATCTAAATATCTATTAACGTCTGGTTGGCATAGATAATTGTTTTTGTTTTTACAATGTTGCATATTTTCGCAATTTTTTTTTTTTTTTTATGATTGTGGACCTGAACAGGCTAAATAAGGCCTATCGTGCTAAAGCACTCAGGAACACTTAGTAGGATGGATAAAGGGATAATTAATTGCCAATAGATGCCTATGAACAGCTACTTTAAATTTTCTCATATCATAAGTGAGAGGAAAACAGGAACTAGGGAGATCGTACCAGAGTTTAGAAGCCGTGTAGAAAAATGTGGATTGCGCCCGTTTGCTACGACAAGTGGAGATTTGTACTGCATACTGATGATGTGAATGAACGAACCGAGTGTTTCTCGAAAAGATAGCCCGAGATGATATCAAAGAATATAATTCAGCAGCACAATAACCATTGTAATAACGATAATACAAAGATAGAACTGAAACCATCCTTCTATGCTCAAGGGACTGTATGTGAGAAGTTAACGACGGGTCATTTATAAGCCTAATCGCTCTCTTTTGAATACGATCAACGATATCGAGAGTGTATTGGGGAGCACTAACCCAGAGGTGAGAATTATATTCCAGATGAGGCCGAATTTGGGCCTTATACAGCAGAAGGAGTTGTCGAGAGGTAAAGTACTGCTTAGATCTGTACAAAAAGCCTATTTTACGAGCAGCTGTTTTGGTAGCTGCCAGAATATGGTCAACCCATGAGAGATTTGAAGATACAGTCATACCCAACAGAGTAATAGAGTCTGAAAACTTAAGAACTGAGCCATTCATACTTACAACAGGAAATGATCGATCTTTTTTGGCGGACACAAGGCAACACTGAGTTTTGTTAGCATTAAATTTAACTAGATTATTGCTTCCCCATTCGAGAATACGTTGAATGTCTTTGTTGATTGAATTTGCCATTTCAGCTTTAATTTCTTGATTTGACATAGAAGGTGGATTATTACTATGAGTAGACTGAGATGAACTGCAGTGAAGAGTGCTATCGTCAGCAAAGCAATGGATGGGGTTAGTTGTTGAAGAAATAAGGTCGTTTATGTACAGTAGAAAAAGTGTAGGCGCTATAACGGATCACTGTGGTACGCCCGCGTTAATGCTAACTTCGTTTGAAAAAAAGCCATCAACTACGACACGTATTCGTCTTTTATCAAGGAAGCTAGAAACCCAGTTGATGAGCGAATCATTTAACCCAAACGAGGTGATTTTGGCAAGTAAACACTTATGCCAAACTTGGTCAAATGCCTTTGAGATATCTAAAGCGACTACAACTGTTTCACCGGACTGCTCTAGTGTATTGTTCCAAACTTGGGTCACATATGAAAGAAGATCGTCTGTTGAACGACTTTGCCTAAACCCATATTGGTGGTCACTAAGGAGTTTGTTAGTTTCAAGGAACGTGAGTAGTTGCTGATTGATTGCTTTTTCCATGATTTTAGACAAAATGGAAGTGATGGCAATTGGTAGGTAATTTGAGGGATCGGTCTTATCGCCTTTTTTGTGAATAGGTTGAACATTTGCTAACTTCCATGATGAAGGGAATTCCCCAGAAGACATAGAGATCGTATAGAGCTTAGATAGGACTGGTACTAGTTCGGGGGAACATTTCTTTAAGACAATAGCTGGGATACCGTCTGGGCCAGTCGCCTTATTGAGATCAAGTCTACTGATGATCGATTCCAAGAGCTTGTACCGAAAATGAATTGGTTTCATAGCGTATGAAGAAGAGTTGACTAGGGGCACATCTTTTCCAGAATCATTGAGACACGAGTTTGATGCAAACAAATCCACAAAAACGTTGGCTTTGTCTACAGAATCAGCAAATACCGATCCGTCAATAGACGTCAGGGGGGGAAATGAAGATGTTCCAAAGTTTTTACTAATGGCTTTAGCTAAAGACCAAAATTTACGACAGCCTAAAGGAGATGTAGCTAGTTCATTGCATTTTCGTTGTTCGAACAACTTTTTAGTTTTAGTGATGACACTTTTGCAGATATTTCTAGCACCAACGTATTCCACATGACTGTCGACCGATTTATTAGATTTCCATTTAATGTAATATTTGTTTTTTAAAGATATTGCATCAGCACAAGCCTTATTGAACCAGGGTTGGGAACCTGAATGACCTATACGATACTGTTTTTTGGGAATGTATAACTCCATTCCCATGAGGATGACTTCAGATACTGAAAGAGCGATGTCCGAAGAAGAGGACGACTTAAAACAATATTCACGCCATGGAAAGGTTGCAAAGAAATCCCGTAAATCACTCCATCGAGATGACTTAAAACACCACAAGTTTCTATCGGTTTTGCGAACAACAGTGGAATTAGGTACAGTAGAAATGATTTTTATTAGACAATGGTCGGAAAGACCTAAAGGTGAAAGAACGGATGTTTTATAAGCAAGAGGGTTTGATGTAAGAAAGAGATCTAGAAGATGTGGAGTATGGTTAGGGTTATCAGGGATTCTTGTGGGTTCAGAAATCATTTGTGTGAGATCACATGAAATAGCAAATGTTTCTGCACTATGACCAGCGGGATTTGTAGTAGATGAAAACTGAAGCCAATTAGAGTTATCAACATTGAAATCGCAAGATGGAAACTGAGACAGGAGATGGTCAACTTTCATACTAAGGTAATCGAAGAAGTCTTGAAAGCTGCTGTCATTAGGAGACCTATAAATGCAACAGTAGAATTTCACAAAATTAGGACCAGAATGTTTAAACCAAATCACGTCAAAATTTTAATTTTCTAAGGAAGAAACCCTCTTGCAAGCAATTCTGTCCTTGATGTAGGCACATACGCCTCCTTTATATCGAAAGTTAGAGTGAAGGTGGCATTGAGGAAATTGCAAGTCGGGTGACTCGGAGCTTTCAGAGGAGACTTGTGTTTCAGATAGTAACAAAATATCAGGTTGTAATTGTTCAAGATGTTGGTGAATAGCATTAAGATTAGACCTGATACCGTGGATGTTGCAGTAGTGAATCAGAAAGTTGATACTTTCGATCACCGAGGTCGCTCGGGCCTTGCCCTCCCGGACATCCGAATGGGGCAGGATTTTACGTCCGGAATTTATAACCCTAGAAACCACAGCCATCTTATTTTTTAATTTGGGACTTTTAATACGATAGGAAGACAGTGAGGTCGAGAAGGAAGAATAAGGATGAGAATAGATTAAGGATGATGGAAAAGGTAGCCGGCAGCCCTTACCGAGCTCAGAAAATCGGAGACCCAATATTAAGGAGCCCATGGTAAGGGTGGTGGTACCTCCCCGGCTGGCATGGAGTATACATGCCTACCACCTGCCACATGCCTACCACCTGCCAACATGCCTACCACCTGCCAAACATGCTTACCACCTGCCAACTTATTTTAAAAGAGGTTGCATAATTATCCAAAAAAAATGTTGTTCAAATTATTTCATTTCTTTTAATTTCCATTTTGTAGGTTGGAAGGTCGTATTGTGTTTCACATCAGATATTTTTAAGATAACTATGCAACCTTTTTTTTATACGTTCATAACGAAAACGGGCAACATTGTAAAAACAGAAACAATAATCTGTCTCAAAATGACGTTTAAAACTTCATGTCAAATAGACAGAAGTACATGCTAAGCCGATTTAGCGATAGTGAAAAGAAATCGATTACATAACCTTCTATACCTATATGTGCACAAGGTAATAATGATTTAATACAATTTTTTAGCATAATTTTGTAACCTATTTTTTTGAGGATAATTTTGCAACCTCTTTTGTAATACGTTCATAAACAATTTTTAGTGCATAACGGTTCTATTGAGGGCTCTTAGAAATAATGTATTTTCTATTCACTTCTACCTCCAAGAGGACTTTTAAAATTTGTTTTTTATCGGCTGTATATTTATGGGCCACTTTGTATATAACTTTTATAGAGCTGATGTGAATTGTTTAATCAACTTTTAGTGCAGAACGATTATATTCAGAACTGCTAAAGATGTAAATGTGTTTTTAGTGTCAAGTCCTAGGGCAATACTTTATGTATTCTATTCACTACTGTGCCTGAAAAATACATTAAACTTTTTTTGTTTTTAATATTAACACTTTACATATAATTAATAACGCATTTAATACATTAGTCGAGTGTAAATTTGTATACCTGTCTATTACTTGTTTTTATCGTATTTTCCTAGGTTATTTGTCATAATATTATAACTGTTCATATAGTTATATGTTACGTTTATATTTGTTATTATATTATATTCTTTGTTATGGCTTCCTCCATAGCTTGTACATTTCTATAAGCCCTATAATTGGGTTTCCTGTTGGGCAATAAATATTACTTATTATTATTATTTTAATTTCACATTAGATGATAGTACATAATCTGTAGAACGACTTCTATGAGGTAAGTATACACAGTGTCGAAAATTACTATAAATCAACAGTAAATAAACTAGTTGAATATATTTACAACACACTTTTTTTTCAGATATGTTGTTGACTAATAATACTGAAATGTTTTAGTTTCCTTGGATGGTTCTAATAAGCGTTGTGTATACAGAAGGCTTCTTTGGTCAAGTATTCAAAACGCTTCTTACAATTCTACATGTGTCCAATAACACACGGAGTTGTTTTGGTATTCCACCTAAATTTCCTATAATTATTTGTACTATTTCTACTTGTTCTATGTCCCATAGCTGTTTTAATTCCTGTCCCAGTTCCATATATTGAGTGATATTTGCTTTTCGGGTGTTGGTAACATTTGAAACGTGTGGTATTGCTATATCTATGATCTTAACTTTTTTTTGTATTTTGTCAAAATATAAAATGCCTGGCTTGTGGCGAACGTAGAGGTCACTTAAGATTAGTTTACTCCGGTACAGCTTATACTTATCGGTTTTCATGACGTTAGCTGGAATGTACTTGTAGTATGCTCTTTGTAGGTGTTCGTGTATTATTCTTCCGAGATTGTCATGCCTTGCTGTATATGAGGTTGCTACATGTCTAACCTGCATGTAAACATTTTTTGAAAGTGCGCTCGACTAAGCTCCTGCGTACGGTCGTTTGACCGCAGAGCACTTGGATGCGTGGGGTTTTGGAGGGTTGCTACAATGGTGTTGACGTGGTTAGATAGCCACTAAAAGATAGGCGCCACAGGTTTTAGTCAGGAAAGGGGAGAAAAGGAAAGAAAAAGGAAAAAGAGGAGTAGAGTAGGGGCAGGCCCTGTAAAACCTGAAACAGGTAGTGCTCCAAAAAAAAAAGGAACAAAAAAGGAACAATTTAAAAGAGAGACAAACTTTTACCCGAACAACCACACAGTAATCGTTTATTTAATTTAATTTAAACTCAAATTAATACTTGTCGAATAAATATCGAACGTAAACAAATATGATACTATGCTAGTTTTCCCCCCAAAGTACTCATAACAATCTTAATTAACAAAATAATTATAATTCAGCCCTGACGATGGCAAGTGGTGAGTCGTCGCAGATGCCCACAAAGAATAAAAAAACTAAATGTATTTAGTTCGTTAATCGAACCCTAAATGTAAAAGAAAAGTTTCGTTAATTGTGCCGCTCCCGACGGTTGTAAGTACTTACAAATCGCAGCCGAAAGGGCTAAAGTAACCCATAAAGTGCGATCTAAAATAGATCCACCCTGAAAATAGTAGTGCTTAAATATTTTGAAACAGCTTGCCTACGTTTCACAAAATAGAATTTAAATCCCCAATGATTTTAATTTCGGTTTCTTTAAGTTATATTAAAAACATTAAGAAGTGGTATTAAATAGAAGTATCTGGATAGTCTGTTCAGTGCAAGGCATAGAATTGAAGCAAGACATTCAATAGTACAGAAATTTTTATTACAGCAAAACCTGCTCTGAACAAAATTATCCGTAATGACAAATAATTAATATTAATCAAAGACAAAGTACAGAAAAGCTACAGAAATTCTAAATTTGACTATAAATATATATACGGTTTCATACAATGACTGTAATTCATTTGACCTCGATATCTGTTCCACCCTGTATATAATGTATTTTAAAACAGGAGCTTCAACGCGCAGCTACCGTGAAACAAAGTAGGTCAACGTCCCAGTGAATATAGGTGTGGTTTTTCTTTCTTTTGTATGTAGAAATTAATTACAAATTGAACAAATCAAACTCTAAATTATTCAACCACTTTAGCCTCCAGTAAAAGAATGTTATTATAAATGATAAATTTTGTTACAAGTAAGTAATATAAGGTTAAACCCCAAATGTAACCTAACTCTGTGGTACTAATTTTAGCAATACACTGTTCATTACACAAATCCTGTGTATATTGAATAATAAAGAATTCTGACCTTTGATGAAGAATTACCAAACTGTAAATGCCCTTCGTGTTTCGAAGGTGGTAGTTACTTGTGGAACCAAGACAGCTAATCAGTAGAGCCAGCATTCCAGTAGGAATAGGTACGAAGGTGATCGGTAGTGCATTCCAATTTGCAAGTTATGTATATAAATAAAGAATAGCTGTTTATTTCGCCGGTATCAAGGCGCTCTTTTTAGATGTTTAGAGCCGATAGCGATGATTTCGTTTCAACAGACCTATGTTATAAATTTAAGTAATCGTGCGAAAGTGCCGGAGGATGTGAAGATTGAAAATTGCAATAATATCCGCTTGTAAAGCGTCAGTAAAGTTTTATACCAAAAAAACATTACATTATATGAAAAATTTTCCAAAGAAACGATGCTTAAACATCTTATAAACGGAAGGAAAAATTTTTCTTGCAGATCAACCTTCTCATCGGAAAATGGCGTGTTAAGAAAAGAAAGATTAGGAACAACGCCCTAACAAAAGCAATATTGCCAAACTATTAAAATTATTCAAACTAGATAAGAATGTTAAAACCGAATTTTGATAAATAAATATTTACAGATATCTACTAGTTGTCTTTTAAAAACAAGATTTCTTTTCAAACTCTAGTAAATGACCATAAATTTTAGAGATGGCGCAACTTATATCTATAAAGGAATAAAAAAAAGATGTGTACGTTAAATAAATTAGTTTTTAACTGTAGAGATGCGAAAAATAATTTTTGAGGTACGCAATTAAAAACATTCCACCAACGAATAAGGAAATATTAATATTTAGATCTAACTAATTAGTTCATTCATTAGATAAAGTAAAGGAAATTATCGAAAATACACGTTATTCGCGATAAACACGTAACAAGGTTGCTGCAAGTGGTTCGCAGCTGCTTGTTATGTGTTCTATCGTCTCACCTGGTTGACCACACATCCCGCATGTATCAACAATGCTCTGGTCCATGATAATGTGCCTGACTCGCCGTATAATCCACTTCATCCTTCGACACGTTTGCTACGTATACCTCACGTCTTGGTTTTCCTTTCCATTCATCAATTTTGTGTTCGTGTTCGTTACAAGCTGTAACGCTTAAGATCATTGTTTCTTAAGTGCAGCGGAGTGAATTTATGATCTATTTGATTCAGTTCTTGATATATCGTGGATGTTTCAAATCTCGTTACAAAGTAGGTGCATAACTATGGATTTGTGTGTAATGTGTATTGATTAATTTTCTAGGTAGATGAAACCGTTGTATTGAGCTTCGTGGATGGTGGTCACGATGTTTTGTGAATGCTACTCGTAATTTCCTGTTCAGTTCTTCTAGCTCGGTGTTTGTCCATTTTAGAACTCCAAACCCGAAGGTGATTATGGGAGCAACATATGTGTTTATAGCATGAATTTTATTTGTTCCTGTTAGCTTTGTCTTTAAGGTAGTGTTTACTCTCTTCATCAACTTATTTGTGACTTCTGTTTTCATTTCTTTGAGTGGCGTAGTTGTTTTTTGTAGGAGACCAAAGTATTTGTAGCTTTCATCTTTCGACATATTTTCTATTTTGGTTTATGGTTGTGTGCACATTTCATATGGTTCGATTTTTCCCATTTACCTAGCTTTAATACTTTAATGCATTAATTTCACATTTTGAGAATCCAAATGCCATATTAATGTCCTCGATAAACTTTTTTGTTATTTTCAATAGCTTCAGTAGGTTTCCCAATAAGAAACTAGCTTGATGTCATCCATGTAAGTCAAGTGTGTGAAACCATGCTTCCCGGTGCTTACTTTAAATCCACGTTTTGTTTTATTTAACATATTCGAAAGCGGATTTAGTGCAAGGCAGAACCATAGAGCACTTAGTGAATCACCCTGGTAAATACCGTTTTGTATTTGTATATAATCTGTTTCTCTGCGGTTGCCTTTTTCATCAACTATGCTGAGCTTCCATTTCCACTGATTCATTAAATGCAACACAAGTTGTATCATGCTCGGGTGGATTTTGTATATATTTAATATTTCCAATAATGTATTATAATAAGCTTCATATATATATATATATATATATATATATATATATATATATATATATATATATATATATATATATATATATATATATATATATATATATATATATATATATATATATATATATATATATATATATATATTTTTCTTTAGCTTCTTCTGTTAATATCGTGTCGGTTATTAGCTGCTCTTTGCAACCTCGGCAAGATTTTCTACTACAGTCATTGAGTAATGATGTAGTAAAGAGGCGCAATGTTACCGGGAGTTTTGTCGATAGCAAATTGGGCTGAGAATTAGGCAGCGCGAGTATCATGTGTCGTCACTGCCGTGACCGTGTAGTGAAAGACGGTCACGTGATACTCGCGCCGCTTAGTTCTCGGTGCAATTTTCTATCGACAAAACTCCCCGTAACATTGCGCCTCTTTACTACATCATTACTCAATGCTACAGTCTTATTCTATCGACAGTATGTTGTTCTTCTTTATATGGTCATATATTTATAGTGAGGATAGAAGTCAGAAGCTTGTAGATTTTTGGCAAGCATGTGATTGGCCTATACATGTTAGGATTTTTAGAAGATGGTTGTGTTTAACAGATAAGTAACCCCCTTAGGCTGGAATTTCATCGGGATGTTCGATAGCGTGATTAAACGCTTTCGTAAGATATGGATGTGCACAAGTAAATATCTTAAGCCAAAAATTGTGGATACCGTCTAATCCAGATTTCCATCTTTTTAGTTCCTTGTTCTATATCCCGTGTTTCAATTTGTGGAAAGTCCATTACCTGAATTTTGTCATTTCTTTTCTTCTCTTCCTTGATCCATTTACTACTTTCTTTGTGCTTTGTTCGTCTACTCCAAATATTTTCCCAAAAGGTACGTACTTCAACTATGTTTGGGATTTCATTAGATTGATTCATTTGTTGGTTTCGTTCAATTTGTCTATAAAACCTTTTCTCGCTTGTATTAAACAGATAATTGTGTTGACGCCCTTTATAGCTCTCTTTGTACCTTTTTGGTCTGTTAGCCCTTATGGATAGATGCTGTTTAAGAAGGTCGAGCACATCTGTCATTGAGGTGTTATTTTGATTAGAGTGTTTCTCAAATATGGCCCTAACTTTACGTTTTACTTTATTACTCCTATTTCTATTCGTATTTTGCGTGAGTATACCAACTTCAGCTCTCAATTCTTCTATTTTGTTTTTTATTCTTTTTTCCCTGGCCGTATATTGTTCTTTCTTTCTTCCTGCCCGTGTACTTTCTGACTATTCAATTCCATTACGGTTAGTGCACTTGTACATATTATTTCTGCTATGTCCCCAATGATGTTGTTATTACTGAGTTTCTAATTTATCGCTAGGTTACATGTTGTAATTAGCTGTTTTGTAGTTTTATTAAACACTAAGTTAGGCAATTTCTTCCTATACGTAGCGTCTATTCCACTATAAAGGTGGAACTTTTTCAAAAAGTCTTCACACATACAAAGATATATTTTCTGAAAATTCTCGTAAGATACCTAATTTGATCTCCACATCACGTTTTATGTTCTGTTTTGTTTTAGAACTGAGTGGATTCTTTATAAGCATCTGTCTTATTTGGTCTAATATGTTCTGGATAAATTTATCCTGAAGTTCAGGGAAGCGTTACGTCATCATTCTGTAAAGTTCAGTACTATAAGGTTTATTATCAGTTTCTGATTTAGTTCACTTCGTGTGTCTCATCATTTTGCATAAACTCGAACTGAATCTACATCTTAAATCTGGATTCAGTATCTGGAAGGAAAGCCCTACCCCACTCTCTTTTGGGTAATGGTAACGCCACCTTCTTCTATAATTAAATTTAGCATAACTTGAATTGAATTGTGGTATAGTTTGTAAACTAAGGTAGTAGCATCCTCTTCTGATATAATTAAAATATCTGGTCACGACCTTTCAAACTACAGAGTGGATGATGAAAGAAATGAAATAATTTTAATAATAATTGTTTCAGGACATTCATGCAACCTCTTTTCTAATACGTTCACAACAAAAATAGACAACATTGTAAAAACAAAAATAATTATCCACGTCAAGTGGACCTTTAAAATTTCATGTCGGCTAGAGGTAAAAAAGGTAAAAAATTCCAATGCCGCCCGCTTCTATAAAATATCGATACAGTTTAAGCACTTGAATATTATTTAATTAATTTTTAGGCTTATTTTGCTTTGTATGAAGAGACGTTACAAACAAAAGATATGTAAAATTGTACTATAAAGGTATATATTTACATTTTCCTACAAAGTCAATCATTATTCAGATATTAAAGACATTCACATGCACCCACTCACACAGCAACGCACGCACATTCGCACACGGACACACGCACCCATGCACGCACACAAGCATACACACGCGCACACACATACACACGCACACACGCACCTATGCACACACGTACACACACACGAACCCCCCCCCCTCCCACACGCACACAGAACCACGTACATGAACACGCACCCACGCACAAGCGCACACACGCATACACGCATACATACACGCGCGCTCGCACACACGCACATACACACACGCGCGCGACAGACAACATGGCCGATCTTGTCGAAATGTTATAAATGAGCTAATACGTCGATTTAGCGATAGTGAAAAAGAACCAATTGCACAACGCGCACACACGCACACACCCACACACGTAGACACGCACACTGGCACTTACGCATACACGTAAGCATGCATCCCCCACCCATTCAAACACAGCCACACATACGCACACACATACACAAGAAACAAAAGCACACACGCATACATACACGCACACACATACACACGCACGTACGCGTGCACGCACACACGCCCATACACACGCGCGCGCGACAGACGTCATGGCCGATCGTGTCGATATGTTGTAAAATGAGGCAACACGACGACTTAGCGATAGCGAAAAAAAAGCCCTTTGCACTATGCGCATACACGCACACACCCACACACACGCACACACATACACACAAACGCACACATGCACCCACTCACACACGCACGCACGCACACACGCACACTTGCACACACACACCCATGCACGCACACAAGCATACGCACGCGCACACACATACACACGCACACACGCACTTATGCACACACGTACACACACACACGTACACCCCCACACGCACAGAGCACCACGGACACGAACACGCACCCACGCACAAGCGCACACACGCACATACACACACGCGCGCGACAGACAACATGGCCGATCTTGTCGAAATGTTGTAAAATGAGCTAGCACGTCGATTTAGCGATAGTGAAAAAGAGCCAATTGCACAACGCGCACACACGCTCACACCCACACACGTAGACACGCACACACGCATAAGTGCACACACACACACACACACGCACAAACGCACACACGCACACACGCACACACGCACACACGCACACACGCATACACGCATACACGCACACACGCACACATGCACAAACGCACACACGCACACACGCACACACACTCACACACGCATAGACGCACACACGCACCCGGGCACTCACGCACACACGCACACACATACATACACACACACGCACACGTATACACGCACATACGCACACACGCACAGAGGCACACACGCACACACGCACACACGCACACACGCACACACGCACACACGCACACACGCACAAACGCACAAACGCACACACGCACACACGCACACACGCACACACGCACTGTCACATACGTACACACGCACAAACGCACACACGTACATACGCACATACGCACATACGCACATACGCACACACGCACATACGCACACACGCACTCACGCACACACGCACACACGCACACACGCACACACGCACACACGCACACACGCACACACGCAGACACGCTCACACGCATAAGTGCACACACAACCACACACACACACACACACACGCACACACGCACGCATACAAGCATACACGCACACACGCACACATGCACAAACGCACACACTAACACACGCACACACACGCACACACGCATAGACGCACACACGCACCCGGGCACTCACGCACACACGCACACACATACATACACACACGCACACGTATACACGCACATACGCACACACGCACACACGCACACACGCACACACGCACACACGCACAGACGCACACACGCACACACGCACACGCACTGTCACGCACGTACACACGCACAAACGCACACACGTACATACGCACATACGCACATACGCACAGACGCACACACGCACATACGCACACACGCACTCACGCACACATGCACACACGCACACACGCACACAAGCACACACGCACACACGCACACACGCACACACACACACGCACACACGCACATACGCATACAAGCATACACGCACACACGCACACATGCACAAACGCACACACGCACACACGCACACACGCACACACACGCAAACACGCATAGACGCACACACGCACACACATACATACACACACGCACACGTATACACGCACATACGCACACACGCACACACGCACACACGCACACACGCACACACGCACACACGCACACACGCACACACGCACACACGCACACACGCACACACGCACACACGCACACACGCACTGTCACACACGTACACACGCACAAACGCACACACTCACACACGCACATACGCACACACGCACACACGCACACACGCACACACGCAAACACGCACACACGCACACACGCATACGCGCAAACACGATAACACACGCACACGCACTGTCACACACGACACACACACACACACACACACACACACACACACACACACACACGCCCACACGCACTCACGCAAACACGGACACACGCACACACGCACACACGCACACACGCACACACGCACACACGCACACACACCACGCACACACGCACACACGCACACACGCACACACGCACACACGCACACACGCACACACGCACACACGCACACACGCACACACGCACACACGTAGACACGCACACGCATAAGTGCACACAAGCACACACACACACGACACACGCACGACGCACACGACACACGCACAGCACACGCACACACGCACGCAAACACGATAACACACGCACACACGCACACGACTGACACGACACACGCATACACACACGCACATACACACGCACTACGCCATCCGCACACGCACACACGCCCACACGCACACACGCACACACGCACAACGCACACACGCACTCACGCACACACGCACCACACACGGACACACGCACACACGCACACACGCACACACGCACACACGCACACACGCACCACGCACCCAGGTACGCACACACGTAACCTCCCACACACCACCACGCTCACGAACACGCACACTCGCACTAAGGCGTATACGCAGACATACACGCACACGCGTACACTCGCACGTACGCACGCACGCGCGCACGCACACACGCAGTTACACGCAAGTGCGCGACAGACAGCATGGCCGATCTTGTCGAAATGTTGTAAAATGAGCTATCACGTCGATTTAGCGATAGTGAAAACGAGCCGATTGCACAACGAGCACACACGCGCACACACTCACAAGCATACACGCACACACGCACACACGCACACACGCACGCACACAAACACACGCATACACGTACACACGCACACATGCACACACGCACACACGCATACACGCACACACACACACACTCCGCACACACGCACACACGCACACACGCACACACGCATACACGCTCACTCGCACATGCACACACGCACACACGCACATACACGCACATGCGCACACGCGCACACACGCACACATGCACACATGCACTTACGCACACACACGCAGGCACGCACATACGCACAACGCACACACGTACACACACAGGTACACACGCATGCACTCACACACGCACATATGCACACACGCATGCACGCACACACGCACACACGCACACACGCACACACGCACACACGCAAACACGCACACTCGCACACACGCACACACGCACTCACATATACACGCACACATGCACTTACGCATACTCGTACGCATGCATCCCCCCACCCATACATACACAGCCACACACATACGCACACACGCACACGAGAAACAAAAGCACACACGCATACACGCATACAGACACGCACGCACACACGCACGTACGCGTGCACGCACACACGCCCATACACAAGCTCGCGCGACAGACATCATGGCCGATCTTGTCGATATGTGTAAAATGAGCTAACACGACGATTCAGCGATACTGAGAAAAAGACGATTGCACATCGCGCATACACGCACACACCCACACACGCACACACACACACATGCACCCACGCACACACGCACACACTCACAGATGCACACGCACACACACACCCATGCACGCACGCAGGCATACACACGCGCACACACATGCACACGCACTTACGCACACACGTACGCACACACGTACATCCCCCCTCCCCCAACACACACACACACACACCGCACCACACACAAGAACACGCACGAACGCACACACGCATACATACACGCGCACGCACATACACACACGCGCGCGACAGACATCTTGGCCGATCTTGTCGAAATGTTGTAAAATAAGCTAATACGTCGATTTAGCGATAGTGAAATAGAGCCAATTGCACAACGCGCACACACGCACACACCCTCACACGTAGACACGCAGACACGCACACACGCACAAGTGCACACACGCACACTGGCACAAACGCACACACGCACACACTCATACACGCACAAACGCACATACGCACACACGCACACGCGCACACACGCACACACGCACACACGCACACACGAATACACGCACAATTGCGCAAACGCGCACTCGTACACACGCACACACGCAAACACGCACACACGCACACACGCACACACGCACACGCGCACTCCCATATACGCGCACACTCGCACTTACGCATACACGTAAGCATGCATCCCCCCACCCATACAAACACAGTCACACACATACGCACACACGCACACAAGAAACAATAGCACACACGCATACATACACGCACACACATACACACACACGTACGCGTGCACGCACACACGCCCATACACACGCACTTAGGCACACACGTACACACACACGTACCCCCCCCCCCCCACACACACGCACAGAGCACCACGCACACGAACACGCACCCACGCACAAGACCACACACACATATACGCATACATACACGCACGCACGCACACACACACATACACACACGCGCGCGGCAGACAACATGGCCGATCTTGTCGAAATGTTGTAAAATGGGCTAACACGTCGATTTAGCGATAGTGAAAAAGAGCCAATTGCACAACGCGCACACACCCACACATGTAAACACGCACACACGCATAAGTGCACTCACACACACACACACACACACACACACACACACACACACGCACACACACTCACGCGCGCACCCACGCACAAACGCACACACGCACACACGCACACACACGCACACACGCTAGACGCACACACGCACCCAAGCACTCACGCACACACGCACACACATACATACACAACACACACACACACACACGCACACACGCACACACGCACACATGCACACACGTACACACGCACACACGCACACACGCACACACGCACACACGCACACACCCACACAAGCACACACGTACACACACGCACACACGCACCGTCACACACGTACACACGCACAAACGCACACACGGACACACGCACATACGCACATACGCACATACGCACACACACACACACGCACACACGCACACACGCACACACGCACACACGCACACACGCACACACGTACACGCGCAAACACGATAACGCGACACACGCACACGCACTGTCACACACGTACAAACGCGCGCACACACACACACACACACACACACACACACACACATACACAAGCATATACGCCATCCGCACACACGCACACACGCCCACACGCACACACGCACATACGCACACAGGCACACACGCACACACGCACACACGCACACACGCACACACGCACACACGCACACAGGCACACACGCACACACCCACACACGCACACACGCACCCAGGTACGCACACACGTAACCTCCCAACATACACCACCACACTCACGAACACACGCACACACGCACAGGCACACACGCACCCAGGTACGCACACACATAACCTCCCCACATATACCACCACACCCACGAACACACTCACACACGCACTAACGCGTATACGCAGACATACACGCACACGCGTACACTCGCACGTACGCACGTACGCGCGCACGTACACACGCAGTTACACGCAAGTGCGCGACAGACAGCATGGCCGATCTTGTTGTAAAATGAGCTATCACGTCGATTTAGCGATAGTGAAAAAGAGCCGATTGCACAACGCACGCACACGAACACACGCACGCACACGCACACACGCATACATGCACACACGCACACGCGCACACACGATAACACACACACGCACACGCACACGCACACGCACACGCACACGCATACACGCATACACGCACACACGCACACATGCACAAACGCACACACGCACACACGCACACACACGCACACACGCATAGACGCACACACGCACCCGGGCACTCACGCACACACGCACACATACATACACACACACGCACACGCATACACGCACACACGCACACACGCACAGACGCACACACGCACACACGCA
>JARFJB010002191.1:645000-675810 GCA_036346205.1 Vesta saturnalis
AATTTTATATTTTAACCTTTGCAACTATAATCAAACTACACGTGTAGTGTGTATATACATACAAGAAATCTACAGAATTTGGCTTGTAGAAGTAGTTCTTATCATTAGCTTTTTGTTAATATTACCTATGTAAGCTACTGAGTGAATATATTACAAAAATATCCAACATTTCCTTTAACAGAAATTCTAAAATCGTTATTATACAAAGCAGGTGTGAAAATACCATAACGTTGTGCAAACAATTAATCTATCAGAAATAAGGTTGCGATATTCGAATAATAAATCCTTTGAGTTTGAAAAATTGATTTTGACTCATATCGTTTATCAATTTGTTATGATAGATTAACCCACATCTGCAAAAAGTACAATGTAGTGCAGTTATTTTTAAAGTTATAATACATACTGTCCCTATTATTGATTTAAATAAATAAAGGGGTCGATTAGAATGAAATCATAAAAAACATGTAAGGTGGGACCGAGAGACTGATGTTTTTTTATACCTGATTTCGATTACAAGTGATACCTAATCTAAATATTACAACTGGTGCACATGATTGATAAAAAGTTAATCAATAGGGGAAAATATTCGAACTAAAAATTTTAGAACCATTACCGAAATACGATTTGTTCCCCCAAGCCAAAATGTATCTAGTTACAATAAGTATTTTAAAATTGAGAGTAACTGCGTCATTAAATAGTGTTATCGCCCTATAAAGTACACGTGAATAAAAATATTTCTTTGCAATCAAGGGAGTGGTAAAAGAAAGAAAAAAAATGCGTCATAAACCGGATGTCGTCAAGTCTGTTCCGGTTCGCGATCATCTCAATGGTCCATTACGCGTATAAAGTGCGAGCAGGTTAGAGGTTGGTAATTTCAAAAGGGAGTGCAGATTGTAGAAGTTCTCAGCCCCCTCTAAAAGCTAAGAAATGCCCATTATTATTATAATTTTTATTCAGAGTCTGATTTCGCATGGCAATTATTATTATACGAACCAGTCTTTATGAACCAGATTGAGCTAACGTTTTTGTATTTTCCTTTTATAATTACAAAAGATTTAGAACACCTGTATATTTTCAATGCGATCATTTTTATGTAGGTACGATAGAGTTAAAACTTTTTGCGCACATGTATATTATATATAAACTATACAGGCAATATAAAAATAATAATACAGTTCGAGGACGTCAACTTTAAAAAATTAGTTCGTAATTTCCTATTCTTTAATTAATTTCTACGCTTATTCAAACAGCACATAATAATTTTATAAAAGACAAACTGGGTTGATTTTAGTGCTCAATAATTTAAAGATTAATTTGTTTGATAAGAACAAAGCACTCATTTCTTCTAGTTGAAATAAGGCTAAGGCCATAACGTTAATGACAATTAATTTCAATCAACCGATTTCTATATAGATGACTTTAGAATTTAAATTGGCGTTTTTCTGCATTCTTTTATTACAACTGTAAGTTGTACAAGCATTGTACGTACACGAAGGTACGGTATTATTAAATTGTTCAACTCTTCTAATAAATTACCTATTTTAAGAGCAAAAATTAAGAAATGAAAGTGTAATTAGTTGCTCGTTAAGGTGAACACCCGTAAATTGAATGACTGTTCCAACACTCATTGTCACCACTACCAAAGACAATGTTCGCTACAAACGCAGATAACACTATTTGTTAGTGTAATAACGGGTGACAAAATGTCATTGATCAGGCTAAATAGCGATATTAATATGCAAACTAGCCAAGCTAAGCTGTTTGAAAGACTGTTCTGGTTTATGGCTGAAATCTAACATAACAATCCTATATGTCACGACTTAAAATTTAAATATGTAGTACATTTAATTTTTTAATTTAAACTAGGTATATACACTTCAACAACAATTGCAACTATAGTCGTCAGTCAAGGGAGAAAAGTATAAATTTTACAAACGTTTTGACAATTCCAGCTATAGTCGTCAATAAATGTTTCTTTACTAAATGCAAATGGTCGAAAAGGTTAAAGTGCGCTACTTAAACGTCTATAATTATTTAGCAATGATACCGATTGGAGTATTTCACATTCATATCAGTATTCGTTAAATATTCTGTATAAACACAAGTGAAATAATAATCCATTTCCTCTTTAATAAAGTAAATGGAAATAAAAGACTTGACTGTCCGATTCCAATCAATTTCTAGCGAATTTTCCACAATTATGTGGCAATCAAAATGCGGTTTGCTTCACACTGATTAAGCTAGAAAGACTAAATTAAAATCTAACAATATCTTTTCGTAATTCATGAGAAAATCAAATTATATCGTCAATTTTGTCAAAAAATCAACGCTTGTGTAACTTTGTTCTCCAGTTACGTAGTTTCAACAGAATTAAAAAATAATTCCTCCATACTGCCCTCCATGGCCGTGTACTAAAGCATTTTGTAAAACAAAAAAAAAACAATTTAAACCTAAAGCCGTGCAGTGAGTGCACGATACCGAAAGGCCACTTATTGACTTCTGATTTTAGGTTTATGATACCAATAGTAACTATAGTTATGTAAAGTACAACAGCTTTTCCAAAATTAGGAGAGAGGAGCAGTGAAAGACCATAATGTTGCTCAAGTTCAACAAGTACGCACAAAATTTCCTTAATAGAAGCCCTGGATGACCAAGAGCAAAATGCCGCGCTCGGTAAGTTTTGATTAGATTTGGAGCTGAATATTGCCAAAAATCTATATTTATACAAGAAATCACGCAAAACGTCGAAGACCTAGGTTATGAGTTCCATTAGTATTTGTCAGCATTTGGGCGGATTCTTGCCTAAAATCTATATTTATGCACCAATTTTATAGGGAAAATTAATTGCTTAGAATGTTCAAGAGTGTTGGGCAATATTTGGGCTGAATTTTGCTCAAAATCCATGTTGATACACAAATTTCGCGGTGAACGCAGCAAAATAGATTCACCCGGTCACGAAGCGCGAATTTCTACGGTCCGTCAGTGTTGCTCAAAATCTATCTTTATTCTTCGATGAAAAAGAGTCAAAATATGTGAGTCATGAGTATTGGACAGAAATTGGTGTTAGTTTTGTCCAAAATCTATGTTGATACACCCATTTTGTTGGGGTTGCGGTAAAATGGATTCTATCAACGATCAAATTATATTCTGTCGTCCCTATGCATTCGTCAGTATTTGGGTCCCATATTTATGCTTCAATTTCGTGGGTATTTAAGAAAAATAGGTTGCCTAGATGAAATATTGTGATCGATGTGTTTTGGTTACCATTTAAGCTAGATTTTTCCCAAAATCTGTATTTATGCACCAATTTCGTTGGGAACGAGGTAAAATGGATTATCTTGAGGACCAAGAGCTAAATTCTGTGACTCACAAACGTTGGTTAGCATTTGAACTAATATTTACCTAAAATCTGTGTACCGCATAGGCCACCTAGCAGTCGTATCACAGGCAAAAATTCACTAGTTTGGAAGATAGTCCCCTCTCGATAGTAATACTAGCATGTCTAGAATTACGTCAGGGGTAACCGACCTACCCGCTATTTCAGGTACTTACGAAGATAGTATCATTGCCCCTGATCTTTCTGGCTACGAGAAGCGGCTGGGCTTGAAAAAGACAGTTGATGACTACAACATGAATAAGAAATGTGAAGTTGGTACGTGGAATGCTAGAGATACGGTTGGAAAAGTATGAAATCATGAATGTAATGATTGAAAAACGGCTTAACATTCTGTGTATATCAGAGGCGTTCAAAAGATGGATGATAATAATTTGTCGCTATGGTGAAGAGTTGAAACAGAAATGCATGGACTAAATGGAGTGATTATAAGTGAAAGAGCAGAAAGGTACGTTAAACCGTACAAATTGGTATTCCCCATATAATGTGGGTTATAGTAAAAGTAGAATGAATGCATGTAAGCCAAGTGAAAGAGCACGGATGGGTGTGTATACAGAGAGAACATACGGATCGTATTGTAGAAAAGTCTGGAGATTTAGGAGTAAATAATAATGGTGAACGCCTGGTAAATGTCTGTATAGAAAGAAATCCGTTAATATCTAAGACATGGTTTAAACCTAAAAGTGTTCCCATGTGTACATGGCAGACTGGTGAATCTAAAAGCATGATTGAATAATACACAGTAAGATTTTGAATGTTCAAAGTCACTTTATTCCAGGAAGGGGATGCGTGCATTAGATGGTTGCTCTGCAGTAGCTGATTGAAAGGTGTTTAGATTTGGAGAAAGCGTATGAGCGAGTTAATATGGAGTCCTGGAACACTTTAAATGAGTATGAAGTGAGAAAATGTCTAGTGAATATAATAATAACCGTATATGATGGTAGTCGAGCCGTGTCAGGATGACATAGGGCTTGAGTGAATAGTTCGAAATAGAGCAAGGAGTAAGACAAGGCTGCGTGATGTCACCGTGGTTGTTTAATGTATTCATAGATAAATGTGTTAGGCGAGCATGTACAAATTCTAATGGTTTAATGGTTAGCGACGTGAATGTACGAGTTTTGGCGTGTGCCGATGAAACAGTTTTACCAAGGGAGACTTTTGTTAAGGAAGCTTAATGAAGTCTATGAGGGTATGTATCTAGATGTAACCGTAGGAAAAACAAAGGTAGTAGCGTTTAATCGCGAATATGAGATACAGGGTAGTGCGTTTACCCTGTACGATGAGATTGTGGAACAAGTTGATTAGTTGGTGTATTTGGGTAGTCCAGAAAACAACGTCCTGGAAATGTAGGAAGTAAAGTGATCGGCAATATATGGAATATAATTAAAAATGAGAGTATGGGCATAGCTGCGAAAGGCGCGATATATAGTAGCGTGTATGTCAGATCTGTACTGTATGGAAATTAAATTTGGGTATATCATAAAAGACACGAACGTGGTTGAATGCAGTAGAAGGTATGGTTAACAAAATAAGTAATTTTAGGACTGGAAGGAAGTGTCAAATTTATTGCATTAATGTAGTAAATACAAAAGACGAATGCAAACCTACGACGATATGGGAAAGAATTATTCATGGTAAATAAATGTACGAGACAAAGATACGGTTTCTGATAAGTAAGGGAATTGCATGATATTTAATATGTAATCTATGTTGATATACCAATTTGGTCATTGACGCGATAAAATGGGTTCTCTGGATGACCTAGAGGAAAGTTCCATAAGTGTTGGTCAACACTTGTGCCGAGTGTTATTCACAATCTAAATTTATACACTAGTTTCATTGGGGTCGTCGACAAAGATTAAAATAATGAATTGATGTCACTTATGAAACGGGTTCACATCTACCGGCCCAAGATGAAACTGAAATACAAGAAAGTAGCGTTTGGGGCGAAGAATTTATAACGTGAAAGCTTCAATTTTCTCATTCCATTCAACAGTTTATTAAAATTTTAGATATTTAACAATACGTATAGAGTATAAATAAGTATGGTATAACAAAATAACACGTACAAGATATCGTGTTATGTTGGTGGTCCGCTGGTCAGGAGTCTTCGTATCCTGCAGCGCGTAGAATTCATGGTTTCGTGATGTGGATAGTATGCCAGTTGGCATCATTGATGTTGAGTGTTGCAGGTATTAAAGAAAAACGGTGTTGGTGGTTGTTACTGGTGGAGTTGTGGTTGTGTGGACTGTCCTGTTGTCGCTAGGCTGGTGTAGTTGATGCTGCTGATGTCCCGCGTATCTGAAATAAGGCGGATGACACGTAGGACCTTCTCCATATTGAGACCTTCGAGGAGGCCCAATACAAAGTAGAGCCGTAAGGCTGGTTGGGTAGGCGGAGTAACGACAGCGGCGAGAACCGCTTTTGGTACGTACACCTGCTCAACTTTGTCTGTCGTAGCTCTAGCGTAACTGACGCCGGTCCGAGTTGAAGAAGGCGCCGCAGACGGCGGTGTCCTCTTCTGGTGTAGCGGAGCTTCCGTCTTCTTCCGCTGTGGAGGTCGAGGGAACTTTGGTCATTTCCTGTTGCTAGCGGGGTGGTCCCCGCCACAGTTAACGCACTTTGCTCTGTCGGTTCAAAGTTCCGTGCATTAACTGGAGTGGTAATCTCCAGCACACTTGACGCGGCGTGTCGCCGCCCTGCAGTAATGCTGTGTGTGGCCGAAATACTGGCACCGGTGACACTGCTCGATGCTAAATTTCAGCCGTAAGTCTTCTATGGTCACATGGAAACGGGCCTTGTACTCGACCTCCCTAATATTCCGGCTGTCCTCTTCTGTCAGTAGGTACACATGAGGGATCGGTCGTCCTCTTTGCTTCTTCCTGAAACAAGGGATCACGTTAATACCGTTATGTGTCTGCTCTGAGCTAACGTCAGCCTCGGATATTACCGTCTTAGCTAAGTGCTCGCTATTTGTCTGATGTCTCGGTCCTGGAGTGACGCTTGATATATCCGGATTCTCTCGTTGATTGCCTTGGCCCTCATGAAGACGATCTGTTGTCGGCCGAGTTCGAGGGCACATTCTCCTTGGTGCCTTCTCTGGCTTCTTTTTCTGCGTCACGAAGTGGATCTGGGTCAGGCGTCTTCTTCGTTTCTTTTATCAACTGTGTGGGTGGCTGCTTCGGCTGCGGCGGTGGTTGTCGATGGGGCTGATGGTTGGACCTCAACTAGCGGGTTGGTGTCTTCTAGCGGTGCTGGCCATGTCTTCTTAGGCCGCCTCCTTAGGCCGGAAAAATTTGTCAAACCTTGTAAAGGTTGCACTTTGGTTTCAAAATCTAGGTCACCGTATCCTATGAGAAGAAGATAATTACCAAGTGGGCCATGGATTGATGTGGTCAAACCCTATGCGAATTATTCTTCCAGCGGCAACTCTCAGAGATAGACTTCCATGTGCTATCGATAAAGAGCACAAAATACACGATAACGACGAAATAAGGAAACAAAAAAGGCAAGAGTATGCAGATTTAAAAATAAAGGCAAGTCAAAATATTGACGTGAAAATAGGTGACCAGGTTTATCAAAAAAATATAATAAAATAACTCAGGATTTCGAGTCAACCCCACACACTATTACTGCTAAAAATGGCGATGAGATCATGATTCAGGATGGGAATTCTGGGTAACAATATAGACGAAATATCATTCACTTAAATATAGTCGAAGGAAATGGGAAAATTGCAGGAAATAGTGAAAATCAAATTAGTTAATTCTACCCTCATTAAGTTAAGTTACGTTAAGTTGTTTACTGTTATTATATTATTATATTCATATTGTTACTGTTATTGTTGTTAGCATTACATAATAACTAAGCAAGAAAAGGAAGAGATGTAATGATGTAACACATCACTTGTAGATAACTAATAGAAATAAAGAAACTGCGTAAGCGAGGGCATGGAAGGCATTCGAGAGTAGAAGGGGGGGTCTGTAACGTCATCAGTGATGGGTGATGTCACGCGCACGTGGCAGTGGCCATCTTCCATCCCCATGGCTTCTTTTAGGCGTTGTTTTTCAACACCTAGATGGTATTTTCAACACCTAATGTTCATTTTTACCCTTAATGATCACCCCTATGTTTTCTTTTAAGAGGCCTTTTTCAACCCCTAGACCCGAATTTTCAACCCTTAAGGTATTTTTAACCTAATTAGAGCCGTTTGAGGATGGGGTCGGATTATTTGCGGGGGCGATTATCAACCCCTTCGTGGAATTTTCAACACTTTGATGGTATTTTCACCCGTAATTAAGACATCTTCGCCAGTCCACCCCAATGCTTATGGGGGTGGGGAGTGAAGATGTTTACGTGACGTTTTAGCTCCTACTTAAGGCCTTTTTTGGCAGTCCCCTGAAGGGTAGGAAAATGCGCGCGCATGCAGTGTTCTGAATGGTGGACCTGGGTGTTGGCCATACCCCCATGGTTTCTGGTTGGTCTATAAACTCAGCCCCCTGGTTTATGATTGATTGTGAGCGTGGCTTGTCGACCATTTTGTCGGCCATTTTGTTAGGTCATGGCGGGAAATTTTAAATAGTATTCTAATAAGCGTTTCATAAGACGCCAGGGCTTTTGATTGGTGGGGCATCCATTTTGCTTTTAATTATAACACATAAACCACCATCAGTTTGCATGATGTCATAATCACAGCCGTTTTTCCTTGGGGAGATATAACGAAGGTTTTGATCTGAAGTCGTGTTCTACCAAATCACCTTGATTATTACCTGTGATAAAAAGATGAGGCTTTTTTAATAACTTATTATAAGTAATACTATCTTTACATATTCAACAGTAAGACAATCTGAGCATCAAATAGTAATACATCTTCTAATTGAATATTAAATTGGTTTTGTCTGTTGATCCTGAAGAACGCATTGACTGATCCCTACTCTTCTGCCGCGCATTAAATTGCTGTATACGCTGGCCCTCGGTCTTGAAAGACTTATGGAAACGCTCAGGCAGTATGCGTTTAAATTCCGCCAGCTCCACAACCACCCTCTCGCCGTACTTTGTTGCTATGAGTCTAAGATTAAGTATCTTGTATTCAACACCAGTCTCCAACTCCTTAACATTTTTAAAGGGCATGTTGATGCATGTGGATAAATCCATATCTGTAATTATAACATAGTATTAAAAAATCTGTACAGTTAATTAAAAAATCAATCACTTACCAGTGTTGTATTGAGAGAACGTCTTCGAAGATTGACAAATATGAGATTACATCTCATGCATTAGCAGCAGCCTCTGCTAGATCTGCAGTAACCGTTTTCTTCTCAGCGGACTTCTCAGTGTCTTTGACGTCACGCTCATTTTATTCCTCTACGGCAGCATGATCATCAGCTGTTGTTATGCAACAATAATTTACAATATCTCGAGTATCTTCGATTGTGGGTTCATAATACGGCGAGTTCATTTTATGTTCACAGGTTGAAAGGTACTATCTTAAAATCAATTAAGATTTTTTATTGCCTGAGCTCGAATGCTGTCAAGAAACGCCTTCTAAAAGTTATAAATAAGAATGCGCACATTGATCTATCTGTATGGTAGGGAACGCATGACGACTATTAGTTTTGAAGAGTTTCCCCTAAGAAAAACATTCATTATAACAATCAACAGTAAAGATAATTTATGTTTAGGAAGGGCCTTAGTTGTGGCCATAGCTTTAGCTGAGATCAATCGTCAGTTGCCAAACCTATTTTGGATCGGCGGACTCAGGAGTTATGTGCTGCAGCTAATGTCGATTTAAATAACGGTGGCTCTGTTGAACATATTCAACAATTTCAACATTATTTAGTTGATTTCACAATAGTTGTATATAACCACAGCTCAGGCAAACACTATATTTTGAATGGTCGTTAAATCCTAAACGTAAAGTTTTAAGTTTAATTTTTGAAGATGAACATTATAACGTGATCACTAGCTCAACCGGTGCCTTTTCAACTACATATTTTTGCGAATTCTGTAGGTATAGAACCATTAATAACGAACACATAAGAATTGCAGTAACATCTGCCCCAGTTGTCATAACAGTCCCCCTTGTCAGTCTACTGATCCTATCGTCTGCGGTGAGTGTAACATGGATTTCCGAGGGGACCAAAGTCTGCATCAGCATAAACTTAATGGTCTCTGCAGCAGGCTCCAACGCTGTCGTAATATGTCACAAAGCTCAGCGGACTCGAAAAAGCTCGCGAAGTGTGGGAATATGAATGCAAATACGACAGAGGTAGTATGAGCGGGGGTCTTTCTTGGGGTTACGTCGCTAACGTCCTCAATATCAAGCAAACGTGTTCGGACTGGCCTTCGTGGTGTAATGGCGGCTTTTCGAAGGATCGATACATCCGCGAATATTTGGAAAGGGAGGGGTCCAATTGGACAAGACAAAATTTGTCTGGCTTAAAATATATTTCAAAATTATTTTGGGGTAAGTTTGGGCAGTGGGATAATTTAACGCAGGCCACAATTGTTACTGAACCGCATGAGTTTTTCAAAATTATGATCGATCCTGCCAAGGAGGTCCAGTCCATTCTACCCGTTAACGAACGAAGTTATGGTCGTAAACTGGCTTAGATCCGATGAAGGGGTGGAACCGCTCAATACTGTCTATGACGTCTTGGCGAACAGGTTCTGTACTTTGATACAGATTCCGTGATTTTTACGCAGTCCTGGCGAGTGGGCTCCACCTATTGGTCTCCACCTATTGGTGATTTCCCTAGTGAAATTAATGATGAGGTGGAGGTCTACAAACTCGGGAGTAGAATCACGGAGTTGGTAAGTGGAGATGCTAAGAATTATGCATACAAGGTGTTCTCAACACGTAAACATTAATACATCACGGTGTAGAGCCAAAGACGTCACCATATAATATAAAAATTCCCAAGTAGTTAATTCCGACACACTAAAGTTGCTAGTGTTGGATGGTATCAAATATGTGCATACACGTAAAATTCTTAGAACCCCTGGATACAAAGTTGTATAAAAGCCAGAGAGCAAGGTTTACCGGGTGCAGTACAGTAAACGTCGCAGGAAGGAGGACGGTTATGTCACGCTTTCCTACGGTTGCCTGTCTCGCCCCTAGCTTACGGTCTACCCGTAGTTTCTAGATTTATAAAATCCCGTTCAACAGCCGCGTGACCATCCATTCCTTACCCTTTCATTTATGTTTAACCCAGGGATTTTAATTTTAGATATATATTTTAGATTATAATACAACTGTAAAACTCTTTTGGTATATGCTTTTTGACTAGTTTAACTTGTATGCAAAACTCGCTACGCACATTAAGTTAAAGATATCACTGCATTTACGATAGTAGCTTACAACTTTTGTACATAAAATGAATTGCAGTCGTGGAGGAAGAGAATGAGAGTGACGCCAGAGGCACTGTGAAGCCGACTGAGAAGGAAACGGATACTGGGGATCTAGCAGGCGCTACTGCTGATGTATGAGATGTAATCCCATGTTTGTCAATCTTCCAAGACGTTCTCTCAATACAACACTGGTAAGTGATTGATTATTGTTATTTAACTGTGCAGATTTTTTAATACTATGTTATAGTTACAGCTATGGATTTATCCACATGCGTCAACATGCCTTTTAAAAATGTTAAAGAGTTGGAGACTAGTGTTGAATACAAGATACTTAATCTTGGACTCATAGCAACAAACTACGGTGAGAGGGTAGTTGTGGAGTTGGCGGAATTTAAACGCATACTACCTGAGCATTTCCATAAGTTTTTCAAGGCCGAGGACCAGCGTACACAGCAATTTGATGCGCGGCAGAAGAGTGGGGATCTGTCAATGCGTTCTTTAGGATCAACAGACAAAACAACCAATTTAATATTCAATTAGAAGATGTATTACTATGTGACGCTGAGATTGTCTTACTGTTGAATATGTAAAAATAGCATTACTAATAATAAATTTTTAAAAAATCCTCATCTTTTTATCACAGGTAATAACCAAGATGATTCGATAGAACACGATTTCAGATCAAAACCATGGTTTTATTTCCCCAAGACAAAATGGCTTTGATTATGACGTCATGCAAAATGACGGTGGACTTTGTTTATGTCTTATAATTAAAAACAAAATGGACGCCCCACCAATCAGAAGCTCTGGCGTCTTATGAAACGGTTATTAGGATACTATGTTAAATTGCCCGCCATGACCTTACAAAATGGTCGACAAGCCACGTCCGCAACCAATCATAAACCAGGGGGTTATGGGCAATACCCAGGCCACTATTCAGAACTTTGTATGCGCGTGCATTTGCCTATCCTTCAGTGGACTGCCAAAAAAGGCCTTAATTAGGAGCTGAAACGTCACGTGACCATCCCCATGCCCCACCCCCATAAACACTGGGGTGGACTGGGAAAAAGGTCTTAAATACGGGTGAAAATACCATCAAAGTGTCGAAAATTCCACCAAGGGGTTGAAAATCGCCCCCGAAAAGAAGCCGACCCCATCCTCAAACGGCTCTAATTAGGTTAAAAATGCCTTCAAGGGTTGAAAATTCCGTCTAGGGGTTGAAAAAGGCCTCCTAAACGAAAGCACAGGGTAATCATTAGGGGTAAAAATTAACATTAATGGTTAAAAATTCCATCTAGAGAGTGAAAAACGACCCCTAAAAAAGCCATGGGGATGGAAAATGGCCACGACCATGAGCGCGTGACATCACCCATTACTGATGACGTCACAGACCAGAGTGCCCGCTCCCTCCACTTTCGTGCCCACACTCCGGTAGCGAGCAGTTAGTGTTAAAGTGTATTAGGTATTTTATTTAAAATCTCTGCATGAACGTAAAGAAGACGTTTACGAACACAGAGTGACAACATTTACAATTACTTATGGTAGAATTTGGGAGATGTCGTTTGCCGTTGTTATGGTAACTGTCGTAGTGATCATGATCACAATGACCAAAATAATAAGTGGGGGTTGTTGTATAGAGCTCTTTAACTTATTATATACTAGATAAATACGCCAAGTTAAACATGGTCTAAATGTCTTTGGTTAGGTCTTAAACCTGTGTTTTATTTCATTGCCATATTCGAATTTTACTATATTTAATGTTTCTTTTATCAATCGTTTAGTGATATTTTCATATGTTCTCTTAGTATAATAAACGAATAAATACTGAAATGAGTAATGAGAAATGAGTAAAGTATTATTCGCACAAACGTCTTTTGGACTTTTTAGCGTTTTCTTACAGAGCCATGGTGCAAAATCAACTTAAGGCACATTTATATTAAATAATGCTCCTCAATCCTCATAAGATACGGTTTTTATAACTACAAATATTCTCTTTCTCTCTCTAGATGTTATTCCTTATTGAATAATCTTATAAAAAATGGCAAATGGCACTAATATCCCTGAGAAGGTCTCATAATGTGGTGTACTATTCCCGACCCATTTTCTTCATGATGCTGCGATACGTTATATTTTCAATGCGAAACGACAAGCAAATGAAAATAACCTATAATTTAAAGCACACATCGTTATTGAAAATTGATCTTTACACATTTTAATCGTAATTATCAACTTTAAACTTTGTATATTAAGTGTACGGTATCATATAACTAAGGGGGTGCCTAGCCAATTCACTTTTGAGGGTGCACCTTTTCTGCAAGCAGATGCTTAAATCTGTTTGTATACAATATAGTTGTGGTATAATTCTCACTTTAAAAATTGTACAGCATCTGCCTGCAACGAAATTTTAACGATTATTTTAGTGCTTTAAAATTATGTATACTTATACATATTATAATCAATGTGGTAATAACTTAAAACAGCGTCAAAGGGTAAAGAGCATCAAGTTAATATTTACGAGCAAATTTTTAAGAAGTAACTGGTATTTGTAAAGCAGAATTAAGATTTATTCCGTAAAAGATTGTAATTGTCTGGTATATAGCTAGCTGGAAGGTTTATAATATCACTGTACGTACAATTTAAGATTGCTTTGGGTTAGATATCCTTGCTCGCTCTTAAAGCCATAAATTGTTACGGTTCACTTGCTGTGGGTTCAAATTGAAAAAGCCAATTCCATTAGAAAGAAATTAGATAACGTATTGTTTTACGTATCCAGATTATGATATTAACTGGAGAAATTGACATCGGGTTGACAAGTAATGTTGATAATGCCGTATATTTTATATTCAACGTTTTAAAATAATTAAACTGATGTGTAATGGTTTAATACACATATGGGCGGTGTGGTTGCAGTTAAGTAAAGTACAGGCACGCGTTCGACAGCTGCGTTTGTAGACCGTTACAAGGACCCTACCTTTAGGGGAGGATACCCTGTTTGCGCCAGGAACCATGGCCGGTGTGGTATATGCGACATGTGCAGAAATGTGTCCCTGAATGATTTTACTTTATATGATAATATCAAACAATTTTGGATATTACGAAATTTTAACACGCAAACTTGCTGACTCAGTCACCAATTTTCACTGTCAGTTTTCAGTTTTATCCCAATTGATGTGATAATAGTCCTATTTAACTACGGGGTTCTGAATGTTTGTTATTTAAGTAGAACATGCCCAATAAAACCATCTAATTTAATCTAATTAGGCCTTCAGTTCCACTTGCTTGATAAGTATGTTTATAAACACAATTCTAATATTGTCTGGTTAAAGTACTGAGGAGAGCATGTACCATGTGATTGTGGCGTGATTAACGTACTTTCACAATTTATTTATTTGTATACTTATTATCCACCTCTCTCATGAGTAACCACAACATCGCTGTCTATAAGATTAGACCTCAGAAATAAATTTAGTAATTAGAAATTGTAGTGGGATTTTTCTGAGTTTATACTTTAGTTTGATTGAAATTACAGAATAATTCAAATACAAAATATTATATTCGTTGTTTTGCAAAAAAATGTTACATCAATTTTCACAAATAATACCTTCATTTTTCATTAATGCATAATAATGTATAGAAGCTTAAGGAAATATTTTTTATAAGCAAGAATATCATCGCAAAGATATGGGAAAATTCAGTTGTTCTCATTTTATTACTTTTTCAAAGTATATAAGATTTTAACACAGTATAAGTACAAATTTGAATTGTAATATAATAGTTACTACCGTTTACGGCTTTGTAAGGTAATTGAGATTATTTGGTAATATTCTTAACGCAATTAATTTTAATAAACCAATACTAGTTCGTAAGACCTGCAACAAAGCAGTACCTGGTCGAAGTCCCACTCAGAGCACCCATACGACTACCATTGACAGTTTTTGATTACCGAACCCCGAAGTGTGCTCTCAGTAATAATATCTTCATGTGAATAATGCATAACATCAAAACCACTTTATAAATTAAACATTTTTTTAGATTTTTTCACGAAGAAAATCGAGTTTGTTGGTCCACAGTAAATATCAAACAAGTATCACGCGGAGCAATGCCAAATTGGGCAATGACAAGTTTTTTTAAATGAGCTCATAACCTAAAATATCTAAAGTATCTCCAGAATTCCTAAGCAATATTAATAATAACAAGCTTATAAGAAAACGGAAGTATTTTGTAATATGTAAAATAAATGCCAATTTTAACATTTTGTAAAAGAAATTGAGCATGTTTACCTTCCCATAGTAACCTTTAAAATATAATTTCCAAAAAATATCCTCATAAGGCTGATAGGTAATTATCAAAGCCGACCATTCTATACAAATTATGATTTTCAAGTAACTCGCGCATTTTTCATTTTTTTATCAATTTTGACAATTCGGTTTAACATTTTTCTTTATTAATCAGTTTCTTCCTAAAGTAGTTAATAGCGACTTTTCAATTTTAGTTTTTTTTTTTCATATTTTTACCAGCAATAGGAAAAAGATCACCTTTTTTCTGCATTTAACAGCTATAATTAATTGGATATGAAGTAAGATTGTGTGTACAAGTTATTTTGCCAATCTCAAAAACTATGTTTTCGCAAAATTGCTTCTCTGGCAGGACGCAACATAAAAAAGTAACAAAGTGAAACGTAAGTAATAATATCTGGTGTGGAACACCACGCGACCTTCCAACCTACAAAATGGAAATTAAAAAGAAATTTAATAATTTTAATAACATTTTTAAGGATAATTATGCAACCTCCTTTATAAGAAGTTCATTACGAAAATAGGCAACACTGTAAACGCAAAAACAATAATCTATGTCAAACAGACGTTTAAAACTTCATGACAGAGCTTAATATACATCTAGATGCTAACTTAAATTAAAAAATGTAAAATAATTTCAGTTTAAATTTTTTTTAGGATAACTACGCAATCTCTTTACTATACGTTCATTACGAAAACAGGCAACATTGTAAAAACAAAAACAATTATCTACGTCCAAATGACGTTTAAAACTTCACGTCAGATAGAAATTAATAGACACAAATACATGTTAACGTAAAAACAATTCCAAAGCCGTCCGCTTGTATAAAAATATCGATAATACAGATTCAGCATTTTCAATCATATTTATTTAATTTTTACATTTATTTCCCTTTACATTAAAAAACTTTATAAAGAAAATGTATGTAAAATTAAATTTTCTTTAAAAAATATGTCCACACTTTTTCTTATAAAATTAATTTTTATTCAGATAATGAAAAAATTTCAACTAACACGTAAGTAAGTTCTACCTTTGGAATTTTTTTCCGCTAAATTACGTATTATATCAAAAAATTGCATAGAACAAAATTAATCGATATGTATAAGATCTATATATAGGTATTTTTATATCTTTGAATTATGAAGCTCTTTCAGAAATATTTGCTAAAAACCAAAATCTGCCCCTAATAAACCCCCCTCGCCGCTGTCGGATTTTTCTAAAAATCTAATCAGCTCTAAGCCAAGTGAAAACGAGCTGAAATTAAATATTTTAAGTACGTAGGTATTTTCTTTCTGTAGTTATCGTAGATACCAACATACATCCAAACATACAGACATAAACACAGACACACACACAGACATGCAGACATGATGGGAGATCTTGGCGAAACTTGGCCAAAAGTTGTAAAATGAACTATTAAATCGATTTAGCGATAGTAAAAAAAAGTCGATTGCATAACCTTCTATACCCACATATGCATATGCTGACACCTTTTCTTAATTGAAAGTAAGATGAATATTGTAAAAGAATTTTTCAATGTTAGTTCGGTTTTTGAGCCTGCTTAGTTATTCAAATCTATTTGTACTAGTTTAGTTATTTTGGAAACCTAATTATTTCACTTATGAATAAAAACACTTTGGTGTTACTTGCGCTTAAACCGGAAGTGGTAGTCTCTTTCTTTGTTATTTTAACCCCGACAACAATTTTTGTATCAGAAGAATATGCAATATCGAAAACTAACCCAAAAACATTTTTATCAATATTTACATCGCAATGTTTGGCTGTAGGATTAATAAGCATTGTATGGTCCAGGGAGTAAAATAACTCTATAGTCCCTGTAAGAGATTCATGCCGGTGCTCGTGGTACACATACTGTTTTTGGCTCGATCGTGCACAGGAAAGTACTATAAAAAATTCGGTTTATTCTGATTTTGCTTTTATGATATGGTTAATGCATATAGACCTCAGTATGTTCTATGCCGTAGTATAAGACAAATAGAATACAAGTGAAAGATGGACATCGTACTAGAACACCAATTCAATTTCAGCGTCTGCTAGACAAAATGTTAAAACCGTACATCTGATTTCACAAAATCAATGAATTGGGATTAAACCCACCTATACCAGAGACTGTTGACATTTCTTATGAACGAGTTTCCTATATCATTCAACACGTATGGGTATGTAATAAGTATTAAAGAAACTTCACCAACAGGATTAACAGAACGGCCATTTTTAAAGCGCTTTTCCGACACTGTAAAGCTAATGCTTACAATTTTTTGGACCGAGTTTGTTACTATAGGAAAAATGGGTACATTGCTATGATCCAGAAACAAAATCATTTTATGGGGACACCTGTCAGAAGAGTATTAACTGAGGGAAACATTTTGGTTTACTTTCCATGAAAAAAATTTCAATTGTGTGCTTTTTCTTCAAGATAATGCGCATACCCACAAATCTCTGATGATATACAAAAAATGAATGAAACTGCCTTTGAGTTGATTTACGAAAATCCGTTTTGTTTAATCCCACCGGATTTCCGAAGTGGACGAGAAGTTTGGAAAAAAATGTTTTTAATAAATGGAGGGAGTATTTATAAAATACTCAAATTTTCAGTTAAAACCATGACTTTACAATCTTATTTAGTGGCACATTTTTATTCCAATATTGAAGAATGTCATTCTATGGGAAATTCTAAGAAAAAAAGTTTATACGAACACTGGTCCGCAAACACTTAAAAAACGCAAGGAGTTAAAATTCGCAAAGAAAAATTTTTCCTGGACCAGAAACATCTTATCTTAATTTATTCAAACTTGGTACATGATAATGCTCCATATTTTGTAGATATTAAAATTTTATGGGACTATTGGCGTAGATAAGAGAACACGGCCAAGGTATTTGTCTGGAATCGATGGTAAGCTACTGACTATTTTCAAATTGTGTCGACGTTTTTTAATGTCCTAACTTAAAATTCACAAAACACGATCCTAATTTTTTTGATACTATGAGCCGTTTTTAAGCATACGTTTGTTTATGAGCTCAGGTAGTTGTTCTTATGGAAGTGGGTTTATTCATGGGATAATGCAGGAAGTGATTCTATGGACAATTCGAAAAAAAAAAGTTTATATGAAAATAGGTCTGCACACGCTTCGTTTCCAAGATACAATGTGTTAACATTCGTAAAAAAAACTATTCTTTTTCATGTACCATATAACTTTGGTAATACGTAATTATGCCATTACTTCGATTTTTACTTAAACACAGCAACTACATCTGGATGGAAGATCAAGGAGACCATGATTGTTTTGAGAGTTAACAGTTGACCCTTTGTTTTCTAAGTGTCATGTTTTAACTCACTTGCTTATTTAAGAGATAAGTTACATTTTCCTTACGCTGTTAAAATTCCTGAGTTTACAAACGAGGAAATGATAGATATATCCGCACCGATGGTAATAGAGCAGATGCGTGTTGTATTAATCAGGAAACATATCCTCAACGACAAATATTCATTGATGACTTCGAGAAACCGAAACTGTATCCTTACCATATACAAAGGGTACAGGCATTGTTACGTTTTTTTGAATTTGAATTGCCTGGACTTATTGAAGACTTGCCTTTTTTGGATCGGAATTAATTATGGTTGTTGCATGATGAAACTTTAGTTTCACGGTAAAGGAATATTTTAATAGAGAATATGAAAGTCATTGGATTCGTCGGGATGCGCTAGAATCAAACCAGCCATGGCCACCAAAATCACTTGAGTTGAATCCTTTAGATTTTTTTGTGTGGGGAGATTTAAAAACATTACTAATTGACAACGTTGATAACCTAAAAGATCGCATAGTGGAGTTCCGTAAAATAATTTTGAATACCCCTGGTACCTTTGAGCGTATCCGCGAATCTATTAGATAGGGAACAGAGGCATGTATTGTGTTTAGTTTTTGCTACAAAGGTTAATTGCTAATTTTCCTTTCAGTATTTGTTATCATAATTTTTTTTCTAGACTTAAACCGTTTTTGTTCGTAATACATACAGCGTGGAAATTAAGTAGCGGATAAATTCGGTAACTCCGTTAATCTGTATGATAGAGACAAATCTAAATGGGGTGTAGCGATTTAAACTACAGCGCATACGAAAAAGGTTTTTTCAGATGTTTCCATCAATTGTTTTGAAAGTTGTGCGTCATCAATATTTTTTTTAAACCTATATTTTTTATTTTTAATTTGGTAGAATTTTTTAATCTCTTTTCAACGATATAGAATACTGAATAGGTTACATAAAATAAATTTAAAAAAAAACGGCTTACAGTTAAAACAATTAATGAATTAAATTAACAGACTAATCCTAGTTATCGCGATTTTAATAACAAACAAAAACTTTTTAGACTTCGACAATTACATTAAATGTTCAAACTGATTACCCTGTACCGTCTGAAAATACCCAAGACGGTTATAAAATGCATTCACTACGTTTTGAAGCATTTGAGGCGTTATTATACTATACTCATGCCGAATTCTTTCTTGAAGGTCCTGTAAATTGTTAGGTCGATTATTTGTATACTATATTTTTTAATTAGCCCCACAGAAAAAAGTCTAATGGTGTTAGATCAGGGGACCTAGCCGTCCATTCCATTTGACCCCTTCTTCCTATCCATCTTCCTGGGAACACTGCGTCTGAATAACGCCGCACATCTACTGCATAGTGTGGCAGAGCACCATCATGTTGCAAACAAATGTTATTGGTTGGTATCTATGTATCTTTCCCCAGTCAAACTAACGTCGAAAAGGAATGGCCCTAAAATTCTGTAACCGCCAATTCCTGCCCATTCGTTGAGCTTTTAGGGATGTTGGGTATGAGCTTCCCGCATCCAGTGTGGATTTTCCCTAGACAGAATTGTTGCCTAAGGTTAAAGTCGGTTTTTGATAAATCATGGATCAATTTTACCTTATAAGGATGAAATTTTTGAATTTTTAAATGTTTTAGTACCGAAGTATGGCTCACATTGTGTTCCAAAGCGGTGTTTTGACTATGTGAATGGGGATTACCTTGAAATTCCAGTAAAATATTAAGCTGCACATCTTCGGTTAATTTTGTCACAGCACGGCCAGTTTTTGGAAGATCCCTCGCAGAACATTGTTCTTGAAATTTATTTTATATTCTGCTGACTATGGATTGGCTTATTTGCTAATAAGGATATTTGTCTCTGAAAAGTCGACATACTTCTTGATGAGTTCTAACTCGATCGCCATACCCAACCATCACTTCAACTTCAACTTCAATTCTTTGTTGCTTTGTGAGCGATGCCATTTTGGTTAATAAGGTTATTAATACGGTAAATACTGGTACTATACACAAGGAATTAAAAACGCACTAAACACATCGCCTGTCAGGGTTTTGTTTATTAAAACCCCGGGAACTAGGATTTGTCTGTTAATTTAATTCATTAATTTCTTAACTGTAAGACGGTTTTCTTGAATTTTTTCTTATGTAACCTATTTAAAATTTTATATCGGTGAAAAGTGATCAAAAAACTGTACCGAAATAAAAAACAAAAAATATAGGTTGTCATTCAAAAAAAATATTGACGATGTCATAACTTTCAAAACAATTGATGGAAACATCTGAAAAAACCTTTTTCATACGCGCTGTAATTTATATCTCTACACCCCTTTTAGATTTTGTCTCTATCATACAGATTAACGGAGTTACCGAATTTATCCGCCGCTATTTAATTTCCACGCTGTATGTTACCAAAGTTGATATTGCTCTTATTTGTACAGTAGTAAGTTTTCTTACAATAAAAACCCAGTTGCATTTGGTTTGTTTTGTATTTTTAGTCATCCTAAGTAAACGTACTTTTATAAAGAGTAGCTAAATCAAACAAAAAACGTAATTATGTATTTTATCTGTTGTATGTTTGTCTTCGTGTTCGATATTTTGCTATCAGGATTGAGCCATTAACTTCTATTGTCGTCAATTACTATTTTAGTGATTTCATCTCAAGTCCCAGGTATTCCGAACATTAAAGCAACCTAAAAATAGTTGCACGAAACTTTACCTTATAATTAGACTTACGTTTAGCATTAGATAAGGTTCTTCTGGCACATGGTAGAAACTTATTAATTTCAGCTTTGTTCCAAAATTTCTGATTGTTTGGCTTTAACTACCTAAAAAGTCAATCCTGTATTTGCTAATGTGTACGACCCCCTTCAATATCGGAGCGTACTTAAGCACCACCCTACATAAATAAGGTATTCTTCTCTACCGTTTGGTACCATAAAGGTGCGTTGTATGTTTGTCTTCGTGTTTGGTATTTTGCTATCAGGATTGAACCATTTACTTCTATTGTCATCAATTACTATTTTAGTGATTTTATCTCAAGATCCAGATACTCCGAACATTAAAGCAACCTAAAAATAGTTGTACGAAGTTTTACCCAATAATGTGACACGTTTAGCACTAAACAATGTTCTTCTGGCACGTTGGGTAGTAATTTCTGATTTGCTCCAAAATTTCTGATTGCTTGGCTTTGACTACCTAAAAAGGCAACCCTGTATTTGCTAATATCTACGTTAGGTTAAAGACAGTGTAGTGTAGAATAAATGTACCTCATTGTTGATTTATTAGCCTTGGCTATATTGGCAAAGTATACTAATAACAACTTTTCTGACTACGATCCAACCTTACTTGTTTTTTTAATCTGAGTATAGCTAGTATCACTTTCGTCACTATTATTTATTTAATCTTTTATTTTTTTTGTCGAAATAAACAGAAATTACTCGTAAATCTGCCAATTGCTGCGTTTATTTCAAATGACAGTAGTTGTCATCCTTTCGTGTTATGTATTTCCATGCGGCAACAGAAAACGCAAAATGTTAGAAACTCAAGCTCAACTGCAAATGTCAACTTTCCATTGTAAAATAACAGTTTGAAAAATTTACTTTCAATCTGAGATTATTAACTGAGGAAACCATTTGTGATCATCCGAGAAAAAAATTCCAAAGGTTTTTTTAATCGCATACCCATAGGTGTCTGATGAAAAACAGAAAATGAATGAAATTGCCATTGGATTGATTTTGAAAGGAAAAAGGCCTTTAACAAATGATGGGAGTATTCATACAACATTCGCATTTTTAGCTACAACCATGATTATACAAATTTATTTTGTGACGCATTTTTATTTCATAAAATGCTCTACACCAGAATGCACAAACGACTCAGAATACCATTTTCAGAATGCTCTTCCGTTGTTCAGAAGACAACGCCTCTAAATTTTCATACCGTAAGAAAAATGGGTTCATCAATATTCCTCCAAAATCAACATTACTTTGTTTATAACAACGTAAATCAAAAACAGGAGACTAGTATTTTAGATTATTAACTGAGGGATAGTGGTATACCCTACGGAGAAAAGTTTCTAAAGGTGTGTTTGTGTGTGTTTATATGTGTGGATGTGTGTCAGTATCCACGATAACTCCAGAACATATCAGAAAATACTTACGTACTTAAAATTTTGCATTTAAGCTTGTTTTCATTTGCTTAGAGCTGATTAGATTTTGAGAGAAATCCAGCGGTTTATTAGGGTCAGTGTTTGGTTTTCATCAAAATTCTTAAAACAGCTGTATATTTCAAAGATATAAAAATACCTAGGTACAGACCTTAAACATATCGATTAATTATGTTCTATGCAATTTTTTGATATGCCGCGTAACTTAGCGACAAAAAATTCCTAAGTTAGAATTTTTTAATATAAAGCGAAATAAATATAAAAATTAAATAAATATGATTGAAAATGCTGAAGCTGCATTATCGATATTTTTATAGAAGCGGGTGGCTTTGGAATTTTTTTACGTTAAGATGTATTTATGTCTATTAATCTCTATCTGACATGAAGTTTTAACGTCATTCTGACATAGATTATTGTTTTTGTTTTTACAATGGTGCCTGTTTTCTTTATGAACGTATAGAAAAGAGGTTGCACTATTATACTAAAAAAAATTTAAACTGAAATTATTTTATATCTTTTAATTTAAGTTAGCATCTAGATGTCTACTAACCTCTGTCATGAAGTTTTAAACGTCTGTTTGACATAGATTATTGTTTTTGCGTTTACAATGTTGCCTATTTTCGTAAAGGATTTCATATAAAAGAGGTTGCATAATTATCCTTAAAAAAATGTTATTAAAGTTATTTCATTTCTTTTAATTCCCATTTCGTAGAAAGTCGTATGGTATTCCTCATCAGATATTTAGCTATAACCATAATTTTACAATTTCATTATTTCACAAATGTTTATCTTGTAAAGTCTACATAACTGTGCTTTAGGGCTGTTTACATGTTTATTTTGAGAATTAAGTTTTACCATGACATACTCGCTTGGTAAAATCATATTTAATTTATATTAATATGAAACGTTTATTGCAGATATATACATAAATAAACATAGTTACAGTAGAAAGTTTTATGTATCTTAAGAAGTGTATAACTCATTATATGTTACATAAATTGTCATTATATAAATTGACTATGTCAGAATTAATTATTTAAGTATTTGTATCTTTTAAGTTAATAATTTAAAAAAACTGTCAATTTTTAGCTTTCCTATTCTTTTTCCTAATATCATTAATTGCAAAACATAAATTCAACTATAATAAAATACGACAAAATTATAAAAGTTGTACATGATAAATTAAATTATTACTTAACAATCTATAACCTCAACATTTATCGAGTTAAATAATTGGTAATTTACAGAACTTGTTTCTCTGAATTAGTACACGTTATCTTATTTGCGCAACTTAATTTTGTTTGTATTTACAGTAATTTAACAATGTTATTATTAACTATTAGCAATTTAGGTGTTTTTCATTGTGGATGTAATTTCCCATTAATGCGTCTTAAAACTTTGACCTACTGAAGAACGGAATTATACATTACCTAAAATAAATAAACAATAATGTAATTGAGTCATTAAGCGATTTGAAAATAAACATATTAAATTTCGCTAAAGAATGCATCTTATTTATTTTACATTTTACAAACAGTGATAATCATAATCAATGATAGAAGATAATTAATTCCAAATTTGATAATGTTCGTCTCAAGTTTAACACGCAAATATACGCAATTTCTAAACTCTAAACAAACTTTTAACTTTCTTGTTGAAAAATTACAATTCAATAGAATATTAAAAAGACGTTTTATATTTATGATGCATTTTTACTTATAATGTTTACGAAATACCATTCGATTATTCTATTATCTGCATAGTTATAGCGGGTTTAAAATCATTCAATTAGGGTGTAAAAATAAGTCTGTCTGCAGGGTGTATCACCGCAGAATAAACTAGCTTATAATTCAGTAAATGTAATATTGAGAATAAAATAAATACAAAACAGAAATAAATTTAATACTGCAAGTGGTTTGTATCCGAACCGAGCATTGAAATTTCCGTTATAAAATTGTGAAATAAATCTTAGATATTGCACACGAGTCTGCTAAAAATGTGAGGTACCTTGGCATATACCTGACCCAGCACCCCAACAGTGCACAATAGTGTCAATAGTGTATTTTGCCGACCTATTCAGTAGCGCACCTGTTTCCCCTTCCTTATTTAATAGTAGCCAAACGATTGGTTGTCATAACGAAGATAGAAGCTGATTGGTTAAATGGCACGTGCATACTATACAAGACATCTGGTGTTTTGGAGTAGGGAATCGCTTATTAGACAGGTAAATCTGCTTCCTACTTCAGACTTTCCGTTAACGTTGTTGTGTATACGTCTAGAGTTCAGTCCAGTTATATAAGTTCGTTCGTTACGTTTTGGATTTTATTCACTAAAGGATTTGAGTGTTGTATTATTGTGTCTTGTGTTGGATTATTTTAAGTGTTACATTAGAAATGCCAGTTAACATAATGGCAAAAAACTACAGTCATTGTCCTTTGAAGAAAAGGCCTGTACACCTTATCGAGGATTTTTCAGGTAAATTTCTATATTATTTCTGAGCGTTATAAACAGAAAGGCGTAAATTGTTTCTCGTTTTCGTGAGTGTAATTTATGTGAAGTAAGTTTATAGAATCACTTTAGTTTTGAACAGTTATCGGAATAAAGAATAACCCGAAGCTTTTGCACGAAAACATCGAATGTGCCGGAAGTTATCAGTCTTTTCAGTCGCGTGCTATATTTTACAATTCACCCGCATTTAATCCCTCAAGCATTTTCAATTCCGTGTGAAAATTAATAGAACGTTATTGTGCTAACCTCGATTTTACAAGGTTCTAATTTTAAATGTATCATGTTATAGATAATCATAATCTAGATACATCTGTTTTGACATCAAAAATATTGTGAGAATTTCCTGCAGTATTGTAGTTCGACAAACTTAAAATAGATAAATAACAAAAGCTTGTTTAGTCTTTCACGAATTTTAATTTATGTTCACGAAAATAGAGAAATTGACATTTACAGTAAACAGGAAGTCGGATATTTTAATTCCGCTTTAAATATTAGCAACGTCAATCAAAATAGTGCAATAAACTAAATTGAACGTATTCATTACAGACCAACCGGAAAACTTAAGTACAAAACCGGAAGATTTAAGCAGAACCGGATGTCCTACAACATCAGTTTCGCCACCAATGACACCACCGATCTCTCCATCGGTTTCACCACCACCGATGTCTCCACCAATATCATCACCATCTCCAACTCATCATCTTTATCAACCGATTAAAACAGAGCCTTGCTTACCGTATCGTCCACCAATCAGTCCAGATTATGCTCCTCAAACGTGGCATCGAAGTGTTGCACCATTATATCCACCAACCTATCATCCTTTTATGCCTTATCACTACAATCACGAATACATGGGAATAATGAGTCCTGCTTCACCATACAGTGATAGTTCCTGTTCTCCTCCACATCCTCATCACAATCATAACCAACCTTTAGTACCGCTTGCGTTACGACCTACAATGTATTCCTCTATTGACCAATCATCACTAAGTCCTAACTCTTCAACAACATCGCCACCACCACAACCAAACAGTGCAGAAGATTTGTCTGAAAAACGTCGACAAGGTGTAAGGCATCAGTGTCCAGATTGTGGCAAAAGTTATTCAACATTTTCCGGACTCTCCAAACATCGACAGTTTCATTGTGCCGCTGGTGATGGACCAAGAAAATCGTTTAGTTGTAAATATTGCGAAAAAGTGTATGTATCCTTAGGTGCACTAAAAATGCACATCAGAACCCATACGTTACCTTGCAAGTGTACAATGTGCGGCAAGGCTTTTTCGAGGCCTTGGTTATTACAGGGCCACATTCGTACCCATACTGGCGAGAAACCTTTCTCATGTTCCTATTGCAACAGAGCTTTCGCCGATCGTTCAAATTTAAGGGCACACCTTCAAACACATTCAGATGTCAAGAAATATTCATGTCCTACCTGTAGTAAAACATTTTCACGAATGTCCTTACTCACTAAACATGCAGAAGGTGGTTGTAATGGAGCGGGAAATCTAATGTCTGCCGAAAAATTATATTAGTTCTAAGTCGAACATTTATTTTTAGTATTATTATTTTTTATTTATTGTTCTTCTTGAAACACTTATTCAGAACACAGATTTTTGTTTTCCTGTTATGACAGTATTTTTCTGCATAAGGTGCCTTAAAAAAAGACTGAAGATGATTACTAAAAGTGTACAAATATAATTCCTATTCTTGTACTTAATGTAAATAGGTGTTAAAGTTAATATATTTTTGTAAACCCGCGTGTACATGATACTTTGTAAAGATTACGTTATATTTGCCCTTTCTACCCGTAAATATTATCAGGGTTAAATTATGCAAAATCTAGTCAAGGAGGATTAAAAAAAATATAGACTTTCCTCTACCTATTATTTAGTAGAAATTAAATGCCATTGTATAGTGCCTTATGTAGTATCTAATTTTTATGACTTTTATAAAGATTTTTTATGTTATTTGAATAAAAAAATATTGAAACAATGTGGTTTGTTTAGTCTGTTATAGAAAGTTTGTTCTACTTCCTTGTTACATTCTTCATTTCTGGCGAGAGTTGAATTCTCAGTGAAATTCCAATGGTCATGACAATAATAAGTGAATTATTATTTAAGATAAAAAAAAAGCATAAACTTATATACACCCGAAGTTTTAAGATTAATCACTTAAGATATGTCGTAACTGTTTGCGAAATCGGTGAAACCTATTTTATTATCTCGATATTTTTATATTATAATGCGATGTTAAATAGTAGGAAAATGATTTGCAGTGACCATGTGGCGTAATAAACTTTCGGAAATTAAAATATATTTTCTCACATGCGTACCTTTAATTGATACAAATTGACTTTCAAGGAATGTTGTATAAGCAAACTTGTTTTGTTTAAAATATTTTTACTGGTTTATTTTTGATAAACCCAAATAATACATTATCTACTTAAGCAAATGATATTGATAAACGTAACGGAAAATGAATATCAATAGAGATCAGCTAGGTCTGTACACTAACAAATCATCACGGTTATTTCAACAGTTTTAAAATATTGCAAAATATATTCCACCTGCTATTTTTGTTGTCCCGATTAGAAAATGTGCGTATAGTTATCAAATACAGAAGCAAGGAACGTTTCTAATTTTATATTTATAACAAACATAAAATTTTAAGTTTTTTGACGTTAACTTGCAAACGTTTTGGTCGCTTTTAGAGATTTAAAATGTAGAATTAACATTTACATAACGAATAACTATAGAAAATATAAATGCTATTTAGCTGGTTATTATTTAAAATGATCGTTTTCAAATATTTCAAGCGAACATAGGAATGGTTAATTTATCAAAACTTTACACGTTTGGTTAGGTAAGAAATGAGGTTAACATTTAAATAAAGTCGACATAACTAGACGTAGAATATTTATTATATAAGAAAACTACAGAGAAAAAGGCTTTATTGAAAAAAATAATAATTAATAATAACACCATAGCTGTGCATAATTAAAGTAGACCGAGAATTCCTTCCGATTTTTACAATTGAATATTTAAAATTTACAAATCGCTATTTTTTGCAACAAACAATATAAATCACAATTTCATTTGGGGACTTTTATGTATAAAAACTTGCTATTTGCAAAGTAAATAAATAGTATATTAGAATAAATAATTAGAAAGTGTTTGTATAAAAGCACAACCTATATTTGTAAAATTTATACTCATATCATTGCGATTAAATAGCTCGTTTTAGACGTCTTATTTAAATTGCGATTAAACTCTGAATCAGATAAAAAAGTAAATAATAAATAAAATGTAAACTATAATAAAATAATTATGCTAACAACTGATTTTTAGAATTTCACCTTAGGTATTTCCGACATGAGGTATTATTATCCGTTCATGGAATATTAATTAACATCAAACTTTTATATTTTGAGTATGCCCGATTTATCAAAACAATTTAGCTTGCGTGGACTTCCCGTTCCATTGGAAGATGAGCTAACATCAATTTTTACAAATGAACGACAGGGTGGGTGTCTACTGCGTGGACGGAGGATTGCTCCTTAACTAGTAGAGATATCAAAACCAATTTTGGTGTGGTAATACACGATCATTGGACCTACATTCTAAAAATATTTAGGTATATATAGGGGTATTGACAAAAATATGCCAACCCAAACCTGTGTTTTTTTAATGGAACACTGTATGTTTTACATTTTTGGATTCACTGTCACATTTAGAATAAAAGTGTAGAAATTTGTATCTGTATCGCTAACCGTTCTGCAGATATGGTCACTTTAGTACCAAAATAGAGTTAACTTTGGAACCGCGATGCGAACGTTGTCATCACACGATTTTGTAAATCTATTTATACCACCGACTATTAATAATGGTCTACTAACAAACAAACTGGGAAATTTTTCGAAAACATGTAAAACTATACAGAATGATTAGCTTACGCGAAATGTAATTTTTCTCAACTTTTTCAAATGCAACACCCTGTATATTTTTTCACAATTCGATTCCCCGTGAAAAGTAGATACTAATTGTTAACAGAATTCAAGAAAACAAATCAGGTAGGCTAGCCGCTCGTTATAAAGAGGAACAATTGCATCTATTGTTTTGATGTGTGTATAATCATTAAAATATTGTTGCATTAAAAATTATTTATTAATTATTAAAAAAAAACTGATAATAATTTAATATTGTTGCATTAGTTTGTGTTTTTGGATTGTCGTTTTGTCAATTTGTTTTGTATAAAATGAATTTTTCCAAAGAAGAAATGGTCGATACGATCTTTATTTATGGCGAAGCTCGAAAAATGCTTTCCTGGCTACCCGTTTGCACTATGAACGGTACTCAAAGAGAAGACAACCGCGGAAAGAATAGTTTATGAATGTAGCTGAGAGTTTTATAAATTCTGGAAGTGTGTGTTATCCCAACCGTGCAAAAACAAGCCCAAATGAAGAAATTGAGTTTCAAGTTCTGGCATCTCTTATAGAAAATCCGCAAATTAATACCAGAGAGCTAAGTACACACCTAGAGCTAAATATAGATACAGTTCGCTGCTTTATTTAAAAAAACAAATTGCATCCTTATCATATCGAGCAACATCAAGTTTTAAGTAAAATAGATTTTCAAAATCGTGAATCTTTCTGTCAATGATTAACTACTAAAGTAAATGAAGAACCCAATTTTGTTAATAACATTCTATTTAAGGATTAGGCAACTTTTCACAATAATGGCAATATTAATACACCTAACTATCATCCCTATTCAGATACTAATCCACACATCTTAAGAGTTGTTGATCACCAGCATCGATGGTCAGTTAATGTGTGGTGTGGTATAATCAATTTTAATGTAGTTGGTCCTTTTTTCTTTGATGGGAGTCTTACTGGAGAAAAATATTTACAGTTGTTGGAAAATGGTTTACCCGACCTTTTGGAAAATATCGAGGTAGATAATATTCGTACGATGTGGTTTCAACTGGATGGCGCCCTCCCACACTATGCAATCAACGTTAGGTAATATCGCGATAGAAATTATCCAATGAGGTGGATAGGACGAGGTGGTATGCAAAATTGGCTGGCCAGATCACCGGATCTTACGCCCCTTGATTTCTTCCTTTTGGGGCTACGTTAAAGAAAAAGTTTACCAACATCTTCCCACCACAAGCGAAGATATGAAAAATAGAATTAGAGCTGCGTTTCAATCCATATTTCTTGTCTGATGTGTAATGGAATATTTTCTAAAAGTAGTCAAAAGTCGTTATTTTAAAAGTTTCAGAACTTGCGACCAGTTAAAATGCCGCTAATTGTTCCACGGTACACATTAATTGTCCGTCGATTCTGGTGATCTGTCGTATGCAATAAATTCTTATTTTCGGTGTAATAACAATGGTAGCTATGACGATTAACATGGCCACTATTATGCCTCACCGGTAAACAACACGTATGGATAAAAATTCTTCACCAATTTTATCGAGGATTGTTAAACAAAAAAGCACTTGATTGACTATTGAAATTATTCTAGTACTGGTATTTGGATTTCTAACCACGGAACCTAATACCAAACACTCGTTATTTTCGTTATTGGTAACCACATTTGTTCTTTCCTGTTTTGGAAAAGCGACACTTCCTGTCCCTCGAAACGTTTGCAACAATCTACTATTTCTGCGTAGACTCTTGGAGCTAATAAACAATTTCTATAACATCCATCAACAGTTAAGATCATATCATTCCTTCCAGCTTCGAATAAAC
>JARFJB010002192.1:0-57500 GCA_036346205.1 Vesta saturnalis
ATTTATAATTTATAATTTATAATTTATAATTTATAATTTATAATTTATAATTTATAATTTATAAATTATTGTTAGATAGTCATGTATACGTTAAATGTTAGGAAAGAATGAAGTATCAAACAAATGTCACTTTGTTAAAAATTATCAATAACCATGCCGGGGAGATTAAATTATACCAACGAAGATTATTTAAATCTATTTATTATTTACAGACAATGTGATAGAGTTATTTCAAGAACATGTGACGCATTTGCCATTCGATATCCAGAAAAACATAAACCATTACCAAACACTGTAAAACGAATTATGGAAAACTTCAAGAGATTTGGACCCGTAAGGGCAAAAGTGCAAAGAAATAAACATAACAATGAAAATATGGAAATCGCAATTTTGCCGCATATCCAACAATATCTACAGGGCAGGTAGCATTAGGATCAGGAATATTTAAATCACCGATATTAACAACTTTATGGAAACACAAGTTTCGCCCATACTAGTTTTCCAAACTTCAGTATTTAGAGGAGACTGATTTTCCACAAAGAGTGAAATTTTGTGAATTCATATTACTTCGGTCACAAGAAAATGTACTTTTTTTAGATAATATTATTTGGATGGAGTTTTTAATCGGCACAATTCCCATTATTGTAGCGACGGAAATGTACATCCATTTAGAGAACAAAATTTTCAAGAATCATGACAATTTAACGTCTACTGTGCCATAAGAAATAGCGGCGTCGTGGCCCTAGAACTCTATAATGACAATTTAAATGGTAAGTTAGGCACTTATGAATTCTTTTACATATAAAGCATGTTTATTAACTTGTAGGTGAGGGCTATCTTAACATCTTGCGCAATATTGAAGTTAACTATTTAGACAACTTGCCACTTGCTGACCATAGAAATATATTTTATCAACACGATGGGGCGCCCCCGCATAATAGACACGCAGTTAACAATCATCTTCAATACTTATTCTATGATCAAGGGATTGCCAATAATGGACCATATCTTTGGCCACCCCGCTCCCCAGACTTAACAGTACTGGATTTCTTTATTTGGGGAACAATCAAAAATAATGTCTATGACACAGCAGTAACCACCATGGATGACTGCATGCGACAAGTTAGAACAGCATTTGATGAGCTTAATCCTCAGTAAATTAGGAGGGCCACCCATGAAGAATTGCGGCTTAGGTGTAATGTCTGAAAGTTCAAGAGCGTCAATTTGAACATTTATTAAAATAAATGTTGTAACTTTTCTGTTTCTTATTTGCGATTTCTATAATATTATTTTCATTGTTAACAACTGGTTTATTTCTCTGCACTTTTGCCCTTACGGATCCAAACCTCTTGAAGTTTTCTATAATTCGTTTTACAATTTTTGGTAATGGTTTCTGTTTTTTTGGATATCAAATCGCAAATGTGTTACATGTTCTTGAAATAACTCTATCCCATTGTCCATAAATAATAAATAGATTTAAATAATCTTCGTAGCTGTAATTTAATCTTTTCGGTATGATTATTGACAATTTTTAACAGGGTGACATTTGTTTGATAATTCATTGTTTCCTAACGTTTAACGCAGCCATGGCCATCTAACAATAATTGATAAAGGCATTCAAGCAATAGAAAAATCTTAAATTGCCAATATTTCGAAAACTACAAATTTTAGGTATAGAAAACCTAGTTTTTAAACCCAAATAAGGCAAAATTGTAAAAATAGGGGATTCCCAATTGAAAAAATTGCCTTTCGACAGTTTTTTCAATTTTATTTTTTTGTTATTTTTTGAGCGTTCTGTATTATTAACAGTGGAAATATTATACGAAGTCTGCTAAAGTATGTCATGTTCATTTCATTTTATTAACCCCACCAGAGGTCAAATCTAAATGTCAAACCGTTTCTACATAATCGGTGCGATACTATTTCACACACTGTATATATATATATATATATATATATATATATATATATATATATATAACCAGTCCGAAGTGAAGATTCAATATAATATTTTAAATTAAAGATAGTAAAATTTTGTCAAAGTTGAAAAATTAATTTATGTTTTAATTTTTCAACTTTGACAAAATTGTTTACAACATCTTTAACAATTCTTACAAATATTACTACTGACGAAGATAACTGTAAGTGTTATCGAAAAAAATCCCAAAAAAAAGATAACTATTTTATTATGAGTGTTAATGGTGAAAGTTTACATTTTCAATAATATAGCTACATTTAAAAAGATTTTAAAAGATTGTTATGCATAAAAAACCTTTTTGGACCAAATGAGAACTGTTTTATAAATTTCGATTTGATGAAACTAAAATTATAGCGTAATTAATTAGGTAACTTCCCCTTCCCCTCTCCTTATTTTGCGGCCTAGACCTTAAAGTGCATTACAAAAAAGTTTCAAAACGTTACAAAGTTTATATTAATAATATTTGAGTAATAGACTAATAGCACTTCAAAATAATTTCCAGCTGTTTCTCTTGGCCACTTTTATCATAATTTTTTTTCCAAACGCTCTGAGATAAAAGAATGCTAAGATAACGCCGGAGGCCGACCCTCTGTATTTGCTAATGAAAGCAGGCATAAGGAAGTTATGTGCTGGGCACTTTAGATGTCTAACGAATTTGTCTGTGAAGACTTTAAGATAAAACAACAAAAGTAGCATGTACGTAGTTAGAAATAATCGGTTAAGTATTAAGCGAGGTAAGGGTTGTCGAAGACTGCAAAAGGATGTTAAAATTAAATCTCACTTTATTGTTTTTTTTTTTTTGATATTTCTAAGTTATGTGTAAATTGCAAAGTGACATGATTAACCGAATCTGTACCTTCAAAATCGTTACAAATTAGATTTTTAACGTATGTAATATAAGTATTTTAACGCAAACATTCTTTTAAATGTTCTAATTTGTTCAGTGCCGGAATAGTGGAGTTGCTTCCTTGTCCCAAATAGCTACCAAAAGTTTTCCAAACAGTTCTCATTTAGTTGTATGTATGTTTACGTTAAGTTCTAATACTCGTGGCTCTAACATACGGTTAGGCCACGTGCGGCGGGATTGAACGAGGTTTAGCCGCATAGATATTTGAATCTCCAGTTTAGCAACAAGAACAAAAAATATAAAATAATTACTGTGTACTCGTCCACATCAGTCCCATTTCATCCCAGTTTCTATCAAACGTTTCTCTTATTTCCTTTCTCGCCTTCTCTAGACATTCTTTGCCGGAATAGTACGGTAGCTTTTTAATTCATAAACAGGGTTTGTCGCTTCATAAGTTAGATAAATTTATCATCATGTAGTCATCATCTAGTAGAGTATGCCTATTTTAATTTATGTATTGTTGACCTGCAGCTGCCCCCGCGCAGTTTTACAGCGCGGCCGAACCGCATATTAGAGCACGGGCTTACTCTGGTATGTGGTACTAATGTTAATTTGCCATTGATTATACTGAGAAAATATAAATAGATGTCCAGAGATACCAAAGCTTTAGTCGATACCATGAAATTAGCAGTTTAATCTTACGAGGGATGTACAGCATTTTTTGTCCCTAGCATAGATGGCTTTGAAATAAGTTGTCCCTAGTAACAGCACTTGTTTTGTTATTTTATTGGCAAACAAACCTCCAAATTTGGTTAGTCGAGCTTTAGTAGTGTCAAAGCTGTACTAGTTGAAAGTAGTGGTTGCACGAAGGTTTTGGGAAATGGAAAGAAATGAGCTTCATGCTGTCATAAAATACCTACAAAAGAAAAGTTTAACACCTAAATAAATTCATACAGATATGGCGTGCTTGGAGATTCTGCTCCTTCCTATCAAGTAGTAAAAAATTAGTCTCGAGCGTTCAAATGTGGCAGAACAACCTGCGAACATGCAAAAGGTGCTGGCCGGCCGCATTCTGTGTGTACTCAAGAAAACATTGATCTTGTGAATTACATGATCAGAGAAGATCGTCGATTGACAACAAGACGGGTAGCGGAGGTAACAGGTCTTTCAAATGGTACGTTTGCAACCATAATAAATGACTACTTAGGGCTTCATAAGGTGGCAGCAAGATGCGTACCCCGAATGTTGACGCCCGAACAAAGGCGTTTGAGAGTCACTTTTTCAATAGCCAGTTTAGCCTTGTTTAACCGTAATCCTAAATGTTTCCTCGATCGCTATTTTACGGTTGATGAAACCTGAGTTCATCATTTCATTCCCGAGTGCAAACAACAAAGTATGGAGTGGCATCATCGAAGATCTCCCCCTCCACACAAATTTGGTGTACAGGATTCAGCGGGCACGATAATGGCAACAGTTTTTTGTGATACCGAACGAATTTTACTGGTTGATTTTTTTGGGCGTGGCCACACAATCACTGATCAATATTATGCAGCCTTAGTTACAAAACTTCGTTATTGCACTAAAGAAAAAAGAAGAAGAAAACCGTCACGCGGAAATCAAGGCAACTCCCCAGTTTGTAAGAGCCTTATTTCTATGAATGCAATTCATAACGCTGGGTTTGAAGTTACGGAGCATCCGTCCTACTTCCCTGACTTAGCTCTCAATGTTTTTTATTTATTTCCAAAGGTAAAAGAGAGTCTTCCGGGAACAAAATTTGATAGCGATGACGCAGTCATGGTAGCAGTATAAGACTTCTTCAGTGATCAACAATCCGAGTTTTTCAAGAAAGGTGTTGCTATGCTTGAACATAGGTGGAATAAGTGTCTTCACGTTCAAGGGGATTATGTTGAAAAATTATGTTGTATTCTATGCTAGGGACATTAAATACTGTACATCCCTCGTATATATTTGACACTTTTAGTTTAATGGTTTAGGGAACTCGAACTATAGGCAGTGTTGATAATGATGAATCATCTGGACGTAGATCTGTTTTAACTGAAAATGCGGATGATGTACGGGTGCGCGTATTCCTAAAAACTATCTATGGCAATTATCACAACGAACAGGTACACACTTTTAGTTATTAACTTAGTAGGACAATAATTAACTTTTTATGCATTTTAGGCTTAAGTTATGGAACGTGTCGAAAAGCACTTAATCAAAAGTTACATTATCGTCCATGCAAAGTAGCTGTTACGCATGAATTACCTCCCTCTGATTACGAGGCATGCATCAACTACTGCCAGTGGTTTAATAACAATTTGACGAATGATGGAGTGCTACATATATAATTTTTTTAGTGATGAAGCGTGGTTTTATATAATGGGTTACATAAATTCACAAAACTATAAAAATTGGTGTTTATGTAGTAGCCATGTCAAGAAGCACTTAAAAAATATGCCAGTTTTCTAAATTGAAAAATTTTTAATGCAATATACTGTAACTGTTAAATTAATGTAAATTTAATATAACATAACCTAAAATTATCTTGTACAACAAATTAAAGGAAACAACATTAATTTACTAATAAACATTAAATACAATTTTAAATTATGTAGGTCATTTAATTTAGCCAATTACAGAATGATGTTAAAGTAACTGGAAGTCAAGCTTGATTTCATAGGCAGTAGAAAGTAATTTTTCTGAATATACATTAATGCTCTCATGGTATGATCAGTGGTAATGCCACGGAATAACACAATCAGAAACGTGAAAGGCTACTTCAAATTTTCTTGCTCATGTTCTAAGCGGTGGTATTGACTTCAACCTACAAAGGTATTAACTTTATGAACAAGTGGTTTTATCCCTGAAGTGGTGTTTATTTCTTCATTATAGAATGATGGTGTCGTTTAAACAGTAAAAGGTTAATAAGTACTTGTTATTTTATTGTTTTTATACTTATACATAGAATATGGTTGGCACCTCGTGCATAGTGCGTAGTTGTACTAACAACGCGACTACTGAAAAGACAATTAGTTTTTTTTAGATTTCTAAAGGATCTAATAAGGTATAGATACCCAGAGTGCATTTACTTTAAGGTGTAACAAATTTGTTGTAAGTTTAGGCCTCACTTGTGACTAACAAATTGTAATCGTGATGATCTAAAAAGTAAACCTGTCTAAAATATTCACAATAATTATAGAATATGTGGTGTACATTTTGAGAAACATGTGTTTCTTAACGATTTTCAAAACCAACTACAGCCCGAAGCTGTACCAACCTTACAAGTACGGGCAAAGAATTTATCAATTCAATTAAACAAAGGTCAGATTTAGAAGTGCTACATTATTGACATATTATCGGTCTTATGGTGATAATTTTGGCAGTCTCCATGTGCCCACAGAAAACTATTTTGTGTACATAATTATATGCACTAGAACAAATATGTATAAATAATTTTGAAAAGTTTTCTTCAAGTTCCCAAATAGGTTTTAAATATCTACAACTTATGAGCAAAATATATTTTATTTCTCCATGTCAGTCCTTCCCATCCCAGTATTTGCTTAAATTATTTGTTAGAATGGTATATTTTATAGTTTAAAGTTTATAAATAGAGATTTTAAGTCACACTAACAAAAAGAATAGAAAAATTGTTACATTGTCCCATTTATAAGATTTATTTTGTAATAAATATTTTTTATTGTGTACACTTATTTAAATTTTCAATTCTGTCACTTCCTGATTATCCATAAAACTATTTTTCAACATTTTTGCATATTTAAAGTTACCGCCTTCTAGTACCACTGGCAGTATGGCGTCTTAATCTCAATCCACGAAATTTGGTACCTAAAATAGCATGGCAGTCATTTATGACGCTTCTGGTTGTGTTATTTCTGTGGTAACGGTTCGAGTCCGGTGAACGTATGTACGTATATGGGTGAACGCAACCAATGTTGACGTAATTACGTTGCCAACTGTAAGGTTTAACTTTTATTGTATTGTATCTAATCGTATGTCAAACGATGGATCCCCCCTTCATTTATCTATGCGATGGATTATGAATGAAACTTAAAAGAGAGAATTCTGCTTTAAATAAATAAAAATCGTTTTGTTTGGTTTACCCTTGACTCTAATTAATAATCAATATAGTTGATCAAAGTATCCGTAATAATTGTTTTTCCGTTTTTTTAATCTATGATATTGGTAGTACATTTCATTTGAAATTTTATTCATTAACGGACAATTTGAACGGTCGGGTTGTTTTAACGTGTGCAGCAGCATTTTTAAACTTGTGATTTTGAGTGACGCTTGTGTTTTAATCTTTTACGCTGAACCATTTTAAACCATGACTGCAAATAATAAATTGACAACCACCAGGTAAATTATTCCATGTATTTTTGTCATTCAAAAGTTTTTGAGAATTTTTTATCAGTCTGAACCAAAAGTTAATGTGTAGGTTAAAATTCTCAGTTCTTAATGTGGGCTTTGTATTACGGTTAGTATGAATCCAGAGAATGCATAGTTACTATGTAGGGGCACAGTTTAAATATACAGCTAATATATATCTATACTGTGGTAGAGGTACGAAATAGGAACATAATTGTGTATGCGTATTGAGTAAAAAATTCTTTATTCAATGCATATATCTGTCTTATCTATAGATAAATACCTAAACAAAAGTACAACTTCAAGACTACTATCATTTTAACAAATGACGGAAATTCCAATATTATCCTGGAGATATTGGACTTTCCAACTTTTGTTAAAAAGTTGAAAAAAGCCTTAATCGATACATATGTAAAATTTATTATTTCCACTTTGTTGTTTTTTAGAGACCAAACTTTTAACTAATATTAATTTTAATTTTAGCTTGAACATGTTTTTACATAATATCCAAGTAGTCGTGAATGATAAAGTTAATAAGTGGTGGGAGATCGTAACAAGTATGATGGGTTCGAATTCAGAGGCCACGACTCAATGGAATAACATTTTCACAACACAAATTACAGAATTATTGGATGAAATGATTGATGAAGCTACCCAAAAGAGGATTCATATGTTGAACAAGATAGAGGAGTTATTAAAAAAATCTTCACACTTATGCAAGAATTTAAATGTTTCAATGCCTAATTATGGTTCTGAAGGTTTAACACTATATGAAGAGCAGGAGTATTTAATTGAAAAGATTAAAGAGTGAGTATTTTTGTGCTAAAATTATTTTACTGTGTAAGATGTTCAAGAGAATTTGGATAAATTGTAGAATTTAATAGTGTAAACTTATCAGGCAAAGCATAGACTACTGGGTATTAACATATTGTAAAATTAGCTTCGTCCAAAAATACTATATTTTAATAATTTTGGGTCATAAAATTTGTGTAGAAAAAAACAAAAATTCCAATCTCATCAAATCATCGTCTGCCCTCGTCTTCACAAAATAAATATCTGTTTTCATTCCACTGATCAAATTTTATTGATAAAAAGTGCTTTATTCATTTTACTCTTTGACAAGGAAAGAGAGGGGACTCGTAACATGCATTTCAGACCTGCATAAAAAATTGTGACCAAATATTAATCGGTCGCCATTGGTTTGTGACAAAGAAACGTTAGCATCGTCCACCTTCTGTAATATGACAGATAGAGAACATATGTTTCTCTCTTTTTTCAACATTTTGGTGGCGAATGGTAACAGATTGGTATCCAGAATTACACGTCCCCTCTCTTTCCTTGTCAAAGATTTTACTAGTGAAATGATTTTGAAATTAATTTAACACCTTAACTGCGGCTGTGTAAATTGAATAACTTTGTTAAAGTGCGATACATATCCCTGGACCTAAGTTGATGTGTGATACATATCACCAGTGATACTTATGTGAAATATTCCGACATCAATTAACCCTCAGGGTTCATATTTCCTTTAATAAAATCATTTTTAACAGATTTTGTTAGTATAATAGTTAATGAATGTAGGGCTGCAACCGCAAATTGATAATATAATTGAAACTGCCAATTTTTGATAAAATAAATAAATAAATACAGTATTATGCAGTTTATTGAAATAAAAACATGATAATGAACAGATATATTTTCAGTTTAATATATTTATTTATAGTCTGTATTAAAACAATGCAAACAGTAACTGGGATTCCCATCACAGTCACTGCAGAAACTTATTATATTACAGACTTTCTTGTCTGCGTCGTGGCTTGATAATGTTTCTCGCAAACTTTTGTAGCAACCTTTACAAGGTTCTCTTTATTTCCTAACGGCTCCCTCTGGTTTGATAAATATATGTACCCGCTTTTTATGGTTATTTTGATGTAGGTACATTCTCTTTATCTTCGATTTCCAGCAACTAGGTACATAATTGCCCCCGAAAATCGGTAATAGTTAATTTCTTTTCTGCCACCATATTGTAAACAATTCCAGTAATTCAAATGATACTTTTCTAAAACATAAAAGATATACATACCTATTTGCTAATAAAACATAATTTGCATTTACGTATACAATTTGAAGCTTTTTTTAATTATACTGTGATAGAATGACATTTGGTCACTGTAATCGACCCCTTTCTTTGCCTTATTATAATCCATTACTGGTTGCGGCTACATTATTCCATCTCCTTTTTTATTGTGCTTACCTATAAATAAATCGTTGAACTGATGTTTTCTTGTTAATTGAATACAGTACGAACTGGTAGGTACTAACACTACAGCATGTTTAGGATGAGTAGAAATCATCAAGGCAGGCCTCTGATCCACCCATTTAATAATTTTTACATAGTTACTATGCATACCTAATAACTTCTCCCTTTTTAATTTTTCTTTTTAAATCATATATACAGTGTGTCCGAGATTCAGCATGCATGTATTGCTATATTCGTTAATATTGAAGATAGAATGTCGGTTAAATGGGGAAAGTTTTAGAGAATTTTATGGCTATCATCATGGTAAAGTCAGATTTGAAGTAACTTTTTTTGTTTTTGAAATAATTGAAGAAAACAAAAATTGTGCATTTTCTATTACCCCCTGTAGCTCTTTTATTTGAAGTCTGACAACATTTTGATTTGTACATTATTATGACACTTTTAAAAGACAATTTTAAAAAAAGTACCAAAATTTATCTACAGTCATTTGTTTTTGAAATACATACACTAACTATTGTTTTTCATATGGACGCCATCTTGGATTTTTACATTATCGAATAGTATTTTTTATCACCTTTTCAGCAAATGTATCACATGATACGAGAATTTACTTCCAACTATCAAAAATTTAAACCCTTGCTAATGTATCTGTTTTTACTTACAAAATTTAATACATTTCTAACTTTTGTTTTGGACGCTATTTGGATTTTACATTATCGAATAGTGGATTTTAACACCTCTTCAACAATGTATTACATGATATGAAAATTTACTTTCAGCAACCAAACATTTAAACAAAATAAAATATGAGGCCATAGATAATAATTGCAATGACTGACAATAAGATGACATAATTTATTTATTCGCGTAAATTATTCGCAATCTGTGTCAAGTACTTGGAAAAATAATTGTTCTTGTTGTCATTGTTAGTGTTTATTATTGTTGTTATTCTGTTATTCGTTTGTGTTGTTTTTATTGCTTGTTCCTGTTGTTAATATTTATTCATGTTTTGTATCTTGGTGCAAGATTTTTGAAGTATGGCGTTAAGATATTCCAATGAAGAGAAGCTAGATATGCTTGAAATCTATTTCAAAGCAAATAGAAATGCAGATAATGCAATAAGAAATTATGAAGAAATATTTCCCGATCGGGTTCAACCGAATAAAAGACATTTCAGGACCAGTGTTGGGTAGGATCTAGATCAAAGTGATCTAGATCCACTAAACGGATCTATGATCTGGATCTAGATACTTTGCTCTGCTAGGATCTAGTATCTGGATCTAGATCACATTTTAACAGATCTTTAGTACTTGAATCCAAAGATCCATTAGAAGATTTTAAAATGTATTTTAAGGGTATTTTGTGAAATTTTTAACTGGCTTGAGGCAACAGAGCTTTATATTTAAAAAATACATTATGCTCCGTTACGACCGTCACATCCGTACCCCACAGAGATACATACACATTTACACAATTACTTACTGCCTGAGGCATGTTAAATTCCGAAATAACCAATAATAGAACTATTCATTGTCTTTGTTAATATTTCCTTCGGTTGTTTTTGTTACCCAAAGCTACAAAGGCAGGTAATGACTGCTAAGTGCTAATCTAATGACTTAATGAGTAATGACAATGGGGTCATCCATCCATTAAAGTAGGTACTTAAGTTAAGTGGAACTGGAATTCCCTGTTGTTAATTTAATCGAACAAAAGGAGGTATAGAAAAACAACAATCTTGTCTTCAGTTCTTAAGAATACGACTTTAAGTAAAGCACATTTGTTAATTGTTGGTTAGATCACCAATGAGTGACGAAGCTGAATTAATGGAAGTTCCGCCAATCTTAAGCGAATTCTTTGATTTTTTAAAAATAAATACTCAATCGCAAACAACATTTGATTCAGAATGCACAAATTATTTTAAAAACACAAGCACTAACTATGAGCAATTAAATATGTACCCTGCTATAAAAGAAATCTTTTTAAAATATAATTCTATACTTCCTTCATCTGCCCCCGTTGAAAGGATATTCAGTATGGGTGGACTAATTTTAACTCCTCATAGGAATAGATTAGGTGATGATATATTTGAGATGCTATTAATTTTAAAACAAAATAAAATAAAATTAGATAATAAAATGTAATTATGTAATGTATACTTATAATAATTTAGATAAATGTCCTTATCCTTATAATTGTATAACTATGTGTTAAGTTAAATTAACAATTAGCATTGCAACTTGCAAGTGTAAATGTGTACCTAATACTAATTTTGTAATTTGTATTTGTAGTGCGTTAAATAATTAATGTAAGTTTTCAATAAAAACCTATACAAATTATATTTATATATTATTTTTCTTAATAATTTAACCTTACGGACTAATATTTGTATTACATGAAAAATGATCATGGGAATGGGAGTACTACTCATCAGTAGCAATACTAGCAATTAAAGATAATATTAATAATTAAAAATCTCGAAACAATTTTGGGAATGTCGGATCTTTATAAAAGATCTAGATGCCATTTCAAGGATCTTTGATCTTTATCTAGATCCATTTTTACGTACGGATCTTGGATCTTTATCTAGATCAGTTTTTAAAAATGTGTTTGGATCTGTATCTAGATCCTAAATAAATGGATCTTACCCAACACTGTTCAGGACTTTAGTGATGAATTTATTATCATATGGCAGTTTTGAGAAGGAAAGACCTAAAAAGTATGTTAAAGATAATGAAGGTAATAATAATGCTGTTCTAAATTTTGTTGGTGAAAACGAAGCATCTTCGGTTAGAAAAATGGCCCATGTATTACACATTCCGAAATCCTCCGTCTATGACATTTTAAAAAAAAATAAATTTCATCCATTCAAACCAATTATTACACAAGCGTTACGAGAAGGTGATTTTGAGAGACGAATGGCATTTTCACGGTGGTAAATTCAAAAATCTGGGGAATATCCTCAATTCTCGTCCAACGTTTTATGGACGGATGAAACCAGATTTACAAATTGTGGAATTTTTAATAGGCACAATACACACTTCTGGAATGTGGAAAATCCCCATAAAGTTTGCGAAAGGAGATTTCAAACCAGATTTGGTTTCAATGTATGGTGCGGAATTATAGGTATAAATAAAATTTTCTTAAAAAGTTTATTTTAAATGTAACATTTTAGGAAATAACTTGATTGGACCATTTATTTTCAATTATAATTTGAACGGAGTCCGATACTTAGAGATGTTGCAAGAACAAATCATACCCACTCTGAGAAACATTAATCCAAATTTAAAAAATATTTGGTTTATGCAAGACGGCTGTCCAGCACACAATTCAGCAGACGTTAAACAATATTTGCAAAGAGTATTTGATAATAAATTAATTTCCAATAATGGGGACATTTTATGGCCTGCCAGGTCCCCTGACTTGAACCCACTAGATTTTTATTTATGGGGTCATACAAAAAACTAGGTGTACTATTTCGACACTCCAGAAAATCTTGTCATTTTAGAACATAGAGTAAGACATGTACTAAATTCTGTAAACAGAAATACATTAGTTAGGGTTACACATTCAGTGTTAAATCGTTGTAGAAAATGTGTGGAGTGTAGAGGGGGACATATCGAGCATGTTTTATGATAGTTACTATTATCGATTTTGTTTTTATTTTAGTTATTAGAAATAACAATAATTAGGAATCTAATTGTATAAATTTTTCATTTATTAATCCATGCCTTCTCAAGGCCTACTATTTCAATTTTATATTTTTTAAATTTTTGATAGTTGGCAGTAAATTCTCGTATCATGTGATACATCGCTGAAAAGGTGATAAAAAATACTATTCGATAATGTAAAAATCCAAGATGGCGTCCATATGAAAAACAATAGTTAGTGTATGTATTTCAAAAACAAATGACTGTAGATAAATTTTGGTACTTTTTTTTAAATTGTCTTTTAAAAGTCATAATAATGTACAAATCAAAATGTTGTCAGACTTCAAATAAAAGAGCTACAGGGGGTAGTAGAAAATGCACAATTTTTGTTTTCTTCAATTATTTCAAAAACAAAAAAACTTACTTCAAATCTGACTTTACCATGATGATAGCCATAAAATTCTCTAAAACTTTCCCCATTTAACCGACATTCTATCTTCAATATTAACGAATATAGCAATACATGCATGCTGAATCTCGGACACACTGTATATATATATATATATATATATATATATATATATATATATATATATATATATATATATATATATATATATATATATATATATAATTTGCCAGTTTTTTTTAAATAAAATAAAAATTATGTTAAAATCATTTATTTAATAGATATTTATGTATTAAGGGCATAATCAGAAGATCATGGCTCGAGGGAATGTTAAAAGCCCGACGCGAAGCGGAGGGCTTTTATATTCCTGAGAGCCATAATCTACAATTATGCCCGTGGTACATACAATGTTTTATTTTATTTTGCACCATGAAACTGGAAGATAATATTAAAAAGATTCAGTATTTTCGGCAAGTTTTTAAATGAAAGTGCAGTGAAATAAAGTCGACAGTAGGCTAATTTGTCGTTACTAAGATACTGTGATATTGCTATTATATATCATGTCATGTGTTTGCTGTCAATCATGCTGCTTAGCATCAATGACATTTCCGTTCTATAAAGACCACATTACGCCAGCATTCGGAGACGTATAATAGATATTTATGTATTAAGGGCATAATCAGAAGATTATGGCTCAAGGGAATGTTAAAAGCCCGACGCGAAGCGGAGGGCTTTTATATTCCTGAGAGCCATAATCTACAATTATGCCCGTGGTACATACAATGTTTTATTTTATTTTGCACCATGAAACTGGAACAAAATATTAAAAAGATTCTGTATTTTCGGCAAATTTTTAAATGCAAATGCAGTGAAATAAAGTCGACAGTAGGCTAATTTGTCGTTACTAAGATACTGTGATATTGCTATTATATATCATGTCATGTGTTTGCTGTCAATCATGCTGCTTAGCATCAATGACATTTCCGTGCTATAAAGACCACATTACGCCCGCATTTGGAGGCGTATAAAGAACATTATGGTGGCAAAATAAAATAAAGAACATTATGTTGGCAAAATAAAATAAAAAAATATATGTAATACATTACATAATAAACATTTAAAAAGGGCAAAACTTAAAAGTACTGGTACATATAAGGTGCATTTTTATTGCTATACTTATATTCTATTAAGAAAGTACAAAAAGTATTGCATAACCAAACAGAGAAATTTTTCTTTCTAACTTTGATTTCCGCAAATGTTTTTATTACATCTTTTATTTTAACTTGATCAGCAATTTCATGCTCAATCGCTAAAATGCCCAACCCATCAAGACGATTTTGCGTTGTAGTTGAACGTAAAAAATTCTTAATCAATTTTAATTTGGAAAAACTTCTTTCTCCACTTGCAACAGTTATTGGTATACACAGCAATACTCTTAAGGAAACACTTGGGTTTGGGGCACAATTTAACATTGTTATTAATTTTAGAACAGTGCTTGGGCTTTTTTTTCCCCATAAGCCCAGATACTGCAAACATTTCTTCTACTAATTCTACCCCATTAATATCAACAGAATCACCGTGAGTTAAAATACTTTCTAGATCGTTGCAATCTTTTAAAAGATTTTCTTTAGACATGCCCTTTAAATCATATATATTATATAAACATTGAAAATAATTACTATGGTGACTAAGTTGTTTAAATCTAGTATCTATTGCATTTAGTGCCTGGTCAATTGTAAAATTAAAAAAATCTACCTTATAATTTTCTGTAGGATTCTCGATCGGTTCATCTCGAGCTTCGTATGAGAAATTCCTTTTCTTTCTTCTTACGCGGTGTCGTGGTATTGTTGATTCAAAATTGGCTTCAACGTCAATTTCGTCAGCCAGTTCTCTCGCATCAACAATAGTTTGATTAAAAGATTTATCCGAACGAAGATTATGAAAAAACTTTTTGCAATTTTGCAAAAGATCAAGTGCAGATGCTAGATCATAATCTTTTGTCTGCAACAATTTGCTTATTGGATTAATACAGTTTAAAATTTTATGCCAAAGAACTATGGAACACAAAAATTTAAATTGTTTAATACAACTTAATAAACCCGAGGCTTCGTTCCTTATTAAATTATCAATTTCTTCATTCTCATAAATGCTTAACACGGCGTCGTATACGCCTCCGATATAAAATGTTAAAGGCTTTAAAGCCTCTATCCTACTCTCCCATCTAGTATCACTTAATGGTTTTAAAGTCAATCCCTGGACATGTTTTAGAAGAATTGCCCAGCGAAAAGTAGATGCTGAAAAAAATACATATATTTTTTGAATCATATTAAAGAAATTTGCGCCTTCCAAAGATGTTTTACCATATCGTTAACTACTAGATTGAGAGAGTGACTACTACATGGAACGTAGAAAGCTTGCGGATTTAGGTTCTTAATCCTAGATTGCACTCCTGATTTATCGCTCCGCATATTAGACCCGTTGTCACATCCCTGTCCTCTTATACCCTGTAAATTTAAACCCAAATTATTAAATTCTGCAATTATAATTTCAAACATTTGCTTCCCTGTAGACCTCTCAACTGGAAGAAAACCCAAAAAGCTTTCCTTAATTTTAATTTCAACCTCATCCTGATTGGAATCAGTTTTATTATTGAAACATACCTGATTACAAGAGTCATTTGCTCCACCTTAGAAATATCGAATGAAATCTAAAATTATCGAATAATATTTGGCTTTTTTATTTCATTAATAATAATATAAAATTTCACACTTTGATGCAACAGGTCTATTATCTCGTTTTGAATATTTTTCCCAAGATAGTGAGCTTTCGTTTCTTTTTTAACCATCCTACGTACGTGTTCTTCCATGACGGGATCAAATTCAGATAGCAGCTCAACTATTTTTAAGAAGTTACCGTTATTATGCTCAAACAGCTTGTCGCTTGTACCTTGGAAAGCCAGACAACTTTTACCAAGCATTTTAGTGATTGCTACGATTCTTAAAAGCACTTCTTGCCAATGGTTAACAAGCGTTAACAAGTCTTTGGGAATCCGCATCTATAGTTTTACAACACTTTAATCTTAGGTTCAGTTCTAGAAATGATTTTTGGGACTGAATATGATTTTTAGAAATTTCGTGGTCTTTTAGAGTTTGATTCAGATGCTTCCAACTTTTAAACCCCTCCTTTGAAAGGGAACTAAGTACACAGCCAAAAATTTTGTAGCAAAAGCAATATACGCAATTTTTTGACACAGAGTACACTAGCCAGTCTCTTAAAATTTGCTCTCCATTACTTAAAATTCTTTTATAATAATTAGGGCTAAATTTTCTACCAGTCTCATCGTATGGAAATCTATAATTGTACAATGGTTTAGGTGGACCTTGCCTTACCAAAAAGATTCTTTTGGCGTCTGGTAGTATCATTGGCCAAAGTGCTGGATCTGTACTTAAAAGTTGTTGAGCGCTTTCTGTAGGTGCCACGTTGGTATCAATACTGCTCTCATTTGGCGACGGAGGGCTGCCACTGTCAGTTGCAAGTATTAGTTCAGGTATATCGTTCATTTGTTGATCCTCATTTCTCTCAGGTGAGTCTCTGTTGTCACTGTTGTCAGTGTCTTTCAATGCTGTCTTTGAGTCGTCATTTGTTTTGATACTGCCCGGCGTACTCTGTAAATAATTTAGTAAAGTGCCCGCTTGTCGTTGCCTTTGCTTTTCCTTTTCCACCCTTCGTTTTTTATATTCGCAACCAGATAGTTTTTTGCGTTCCTCGGACATTCTGGAATATACACAAAATATCTGAAATAAAACAAAGCAAATTATAAGGAAATTATCTTACAATAGACTTAGTTAAACTAGACAAGTACTGCACTTTTTTATGCTCATTTAAGATCTAGGGGAACGATTAAGCAGTTTTATATGTTTTTTATATTTATAAATTATGTAATAGTAGTAAAATAGTAATGAACATACCACACCTGATATCTTTCAAATTTGAAAAAGTATGAGCACTTGCATTTTACACAATTTTGCTTCAAAATCTAAAATGGTATAAAATAGGGCAATTTTTCTTGTCCAATTTAGTCAGATCATGCATAGATTTATTCTAGAATGTTCAATGTTTAAATAAATATTTTATTTTAATTTTATAAAATACCTTTACTTAAAAGGGATCGCATCCAGTAGTTGATAATAAAAAAAAGAATCAGGGTCTATTGGTCAGTAAAAGGCAGGAATTATTAAAAAAAAATCAAGCTTTAGGGTATTCCGTATATTTCATAACCTTTTTTAAGGTATTTGAAAAAGCTCCTTCGCAGATGAAAATTAAATTTCAAAGACGATTTTTTAACGAAACATAAACAAATTTCAGTCCTTTTAAAATTAGCAAAACAAGTCTTTTAACTTTTTAATTAATTTATCTGTTTTGTTCAAAAATCGTTTTCAAAATTTAATTTTCATCTGAGAAGGAGCTTCTTCAAATACCTACCTTGAAAAAGATTATGAAATTTAAATGAAAGTTTGTTTTTAACACGCTTATATTAGCTTCACCTATATGTTTGTTTGCTTGTCTGTCAGTAACCGACTTCTTTGAACAAGCATGCGCGCGGTCGGCGATACATACGATACAAGATACGGGGCATTTGGGATCCAATGCCTATCCTACAGACCGAGTAGGTCCTTTCCAGTTTTAGCTCCAAATAAACTGTCATGTTATTTTTGCAAGGAAAACCATCTCATTTTTGATTGTGACGAATTCAAGCCGTTAGATATTTCAAGTAGAACAAGTCAATTATTTGAAGCTATGTATAATAACTGTTTCGATCCTACCCATTCTACAGCTCAATGTAAATAAATATAGTTTAAAAAAACTAAAAAACACGCTTTAATGATCAATCGAACTAAAAAACGAAAAATAATTCTTAATATAGGCAGAAAACATAAATAAACGAAAAAGATTAGTATTATTGTGAAAAAAGCGTGGGGTGCTTTGTGCCATATTTTTCATTCATCGCTCTTTTGATAATTAGCCGCCTACACATTTTTCACCTTTAAATTTTAGTGTTTTATCTGGGTTCTTTAATTTAAAAAAATAACCCAGTTTCGTCGCCATTATCACTAAAATTATCCTTGATATTAGGCCTCTTATTGTTTAACTAGTTTGTTAATTGATTTATTTGATTGACAAGTTGATTAGGAACAACCCTGCAAGGTCAGCGTGTACAGTATTGTTAAAATGCATAATTACCCTTTAGGATTAAAGATTTAAACACCAATTAGGAAAGTATTTAGGTAGGCATTTCTAAGAAAAGAATTACAAAAACCTTATCTTTGCACATAAAATAATCTACGTACCTTTATTTATTTTACTGGCAGAATACTTGCTTACTTTTGTGTAAAATTTAACGGACGGAAACAATTTTTCCGAACGTTATATCCGAAAGTTCGTTGTTTACGGGTTTATTATAACAAACAATATTTTTAAGGGATCTCATGGATAGTGTGACGGGACTTTTAAAACTAGTACGTTATACCCGGAAGTTCGTTATAAGCGGGTTCGCTATAAGCAGCTTTTACTGTAAACAAGTATTTTAACAGTCTTGTAAAAACAGTGATAAGAAATGTTTTTACAAATGAAAGGCGGCATGCTATTATTATTAATATTTTAATTTTAATATTTTCTCACATTCTGAGAGTAAAAATGTCGCCCCTAAGATTTGCCGCCCCGGACAAATGTCCGGGTTGTCCGGTCGTGGAGCGGGCCCTGGATGGTTGGTTTCCTTGGAAATGGGGACCTACTCGAATGGGCTGTATTGATATTTTTGTAATACATTCATACAGGGTAATCAAAAATGGACAATAAAAAGTAGATTCAAAAAAACCTATAGTCATTTTTTTTTAAATGGAAACCCCCTATTTTTTTTAATTCTCTCTTATTTAGCATTAAAAATAAAGGTGACTTTGTATAAGAGTGTATATTCCAAAAAATTGTAGTTTTTGAAATAATGACAAATTAACATTTCTTTATTGTAAAAAGGCTATACGGCTTTCAAGTTTTGTTGTTAGTTGGCCGTGACGGCGCGGCGCGGCGAAACAAAAAAAATCAAGCACTTCACATCGAAATATTACAATTTATTGAACCCCATATAAATAATTATTTTATTAAACGAACTTAAAGTAAAGACAATATTTTTTTGATTCAACAAATTTTGTCCTAATCCTAATCATAAACTTAACACCCCTAATGTAACTAAACCTGTAACTATTTATACAGATAAAAGTACTAGAAACGCGTCAAATACGTACTACCTAATAAGTTTTTCGAAATGTCCGCCTCTTTCTTGAATATACAATGCAATACGTCTCTCAAATTCGCTGCTTAAATTTCTGCACATTTCAACACTAGTGTTTTGAAAACAGTTTCTAATCCTAACCTTCATGCCTTCCTGTAGGAGGTATTTTATAAACCTGCTCTTTGACGTACCCCATATGCTAAAGTCCATTTTAGTAAGATCTGGGGATCTAGCAGGCCAAGCAACAGGCCCTCCCCTCCCAATCCAACATTCTGGATATCTAGCATTTAAAAAAGTTATTATCGGACCTGTATGATGTTCTGGAGCCCCATCATGAAGAAACCACATTTCTAGTTGCGTATCCTGTGGCACTTGACGCAACAAATTAGGTAGATAGTTTTGCAGAAAGTCTAAGTATACTTCCCCTGTTAATCGTTGATCAAAAAAATATGGTCCAATTACATGATTACCGACAACACCTCCCCAAACATTTAAAGACCGTCTAGTTTGAGAAGTATATCTTACAAAATGTGGATTTTAGGTAGAATAGTAATGGAAATTGTGTCTGTTTACACTTCCGTTTCTGTGAAATGTGGCCTCATCTGTAAATAAAATCAAATGAACAAAATTTCTTTGTTGCTTTATTTTGTTTTCAGCCCATTGACAAAATTCCAGTCGTCTTTGATAATCTTCAGGAACCAACTCTTGAAGTAGTTGAATGTGATAGGGGTGCATTTTTTGAGACTTCAACATCCGCTGTACCGTACGTCGTTCAACACCAACCTGCTGAGAAATGGGTCGTTGTGCAATATATGGATTTTCGGTAACTGTTAGTAGTACATGTAATTGATTTTCCTCAGTCTGTGCACGTTTTTCCCTAGTATTTTTTTCATATAACACATTGTCAGTTCTTTCAAACCGCTCCAAAAGCTTTTCAAATGCCCTTCTTTCAGGTTGCCGTCTCTCTGGAAACCGTTGTTGATACAGTCTTCTTGCTAAGAGCGTATTCTTCTCACTAGCTCCCAAAACAAAAATCATATCAACCATCTCGGCTTGCGAAAAATTCATTATTTACAATTTTAATTCAAGTTTTAAATCAAGTTGCTATAAAATACACTAATGCATCACACAAATTATCAACTGACAATAAATAATGACGTTTCTGATGATCTCTATTATTTTTATATGCCACGTCTCGCCGCCACGGCCAATTAACAACAAAACTTGAAAGCCGTATAGCCTTTTTACAATAAAAAAATGTTAAATTGTCATTATTTCAAAAACTACGATTTTTTGGAATATACACTCTTATACAAAGTAACCCTTATTTTTAATGCTAAATAAAATAGAATTAAAAAAATAGGGGGTTTCCATTAAAAAAAATTACTATAGGTTTTTTGAATCTACTTTTTATTGTACATTTCTGATCACCGTGTGTGAATGTATTACAAAAATATCAATACAGCCCATTAGAGTACGTCCCCATTTCCAAGGAAACCAACCATAACTAATTGATAAAGGCTTCGTTTAGAAAAGATTTCCACCTATGTTTTGGCCTGCAAAAATTTGAAATTTGTCAAAAACAGTTAGACCTAAAATTACTTCTAAGCTTTTATGATCTACCCTGTATAATTAAAAATATTTTGGAATATGCACCAGAACATATCTTACAACTTTTGTATTTAATTTTTTTTTTGTATCTCTTTAAATAAAGGAGATATGGGATATATATATATATATATATATATATATATATATATATATATATATATATATATATATATATATGTATGTATAGGTATGGAAAAATATTATCGCGAGTCTGACTTATAATAAGTAAAACAAAGACAGTACAATCAGTTCATATGCTAAGTGAGATAGAATATACAACAAACTAAAAGCGCTGATGCCATACATGCGTCTTTTCAGTAGACTAGTATCAATCACACATTTAATTGTATTCCACTGAAGAAAAAATACAGATTATTAAGTGGTATTATTCAGGAAGCACAACACAAGAAATAATGGGCAGGTTTGCTTTATCCTTTGAAAACAGGCCAATTCCATCAGAAAGTACGATTATGCGTAGTGTTCGTAAATTTGAAAGATGTGGATGTTTGAATAATTGTAGAAAATGCAGCAGCATTCATGGTAGTGATGGTGAGCATCCTGGTCGTAACTTAAACGAAGAGCGCGAACTCCAAGAAATTGCAGTGTGTAGTTTAGCAGAAACTAATTTCCCGTGCAATAGTACACAAATTGCTGAAGAAATGAATATTGAACCAAGAACAGTTCGCAATATATTGATAAAGAATAAATACTGTTGCTATAAGTTGCAAACTACACTAGAAATTTTTCCAAATTATCAAAAGCGTATGGAATTTTGTGAAGATATGATGAATCGGGCTAATGAAAAGGAAAGATTTATTGAAAATATTTTGTTTACCGACAAGTGTTCTTTTAACTTACAGGCCCATCACAATTCGTCTGTCGCTGTTGGTTACTCTCGGGAAAACAAACACATTAGTATTCGTTACCATACACAATACCCCCAAAAAGCTAATGTGTGGGCAGGAATTTTAGGCAATTCCATAATTGGTCCATTTTTTATCAACGGAAACTTGAATGAGGACAAATATTTAGAACTGTTGAGAAACCAGATAGTTCCAGCTGTTCAATGCCTCAATATAAATTTTGATGACATTTGGTATCAAGAAGATAGCTGTCCTGCTCATACTGTAATAAGAGTTCAACAATTTTTGGAAACCACGTTCCCTAACTGTATTATTAGTGGAGAAGGTACTATTAAATATCCTCCTCGCTCACCTGATATTGCGCCGAACGACTTTTTTGTTTGGGGATACGTATCCCAACAAATTTATGGCCACAGGCATGAACGTGCTAACAATTTGGACGAAGTTCGTGTCAAAATTACAGACTCTTTAAACAGCATCACCCAAGAAATGTTAGAAAACACCCGAACTGTATTTTATCACAGGTTGGGTTATTGCCTTGCGCAAGGTGGAGGTCTTTTCGAAAAGCTTATAAACTAGAGTTTTGAAAAAAGTCTATTCTGCTTTTCGCAATGCTTCTATTCTCCGCGGCATGCTCTCTATGCATTTGAAAGTTGTCTCTTTCAGTTTCTCATTGTGGTTCCAGTGATAGATTATTCTTTGAATGAGAGACTGTTTTGTGGTGATGTTCTCCTTATTCAGTTCTCTTTTTCGAAACTTTCAGACATTTTCTATGGGGTTCATGTCCAAGGAGTTTCCGGGCCACTGCAGAACTGGAAAGTTTATTAATACATACTCTTAATAAAAAAACTTTGAAAATGGCTTAAATAACCGAACAAAATCAGAAAGTCTATCACACTTATTCCACAAACACTAGAGAAAACTTGACAGTTACAATGCTGACAATTTGTTACTCACGTAACCTTGATATTTGAAAGCAGAATACAGAACAACTAGGAAACACCTTAGTGCAGATGGTTGCAGAACTATAGGCGCAAAGGAACAAAACTAAAGTTATACTGAATATATATATATATATATATATATTGGGATGTTATAATTGTATTGTGGTAATTATTATATAAATATCTGAATATGGGGATAGAGTTCAGTATTTATATTGCAAATATCAATATAATGATATTATATAATTATAATTATGCACCGGACTAGCTCAAATCTCAATGTGGGGATAGGGTTCAGTATTTAGTGGGAAATTATATTTGATTCGAATATAATTATGTGAATTGCCCTTTATGAAAATTATCATATATGTAAAAAAATATATATCTGAACACAATTTATACTTTAACGCATGCGTTGTAACGTTACTGAATAAAATTATCAAATGTCAAAACTGTCAAACAGTGACTTGTTGAACTTATGTTTATACTTTTAATTGGATAAATGAAATTTAAAATTTGGAAATAATTTAAAATTTTGCTTCTTTTGCAGGTGTTTACACAAGCATTATTTAAACATATACACCTATACATATAACCAATAATAATTGCAGGAAATCAAACACAACAATGAACACAATAGATAGGGTTAAAATCAAAAGTAACTCACATATAAATGTTCCAAATTCAAACTGATGTCTTCATACAGGTTGTTCCAATTAGATGCAGGCACTTTCCAATATTTTCGAAGATCTTTATGTATGAATTTTACTGCTACTATTTACCCACAAGCTGCTAACTGGTGCTCGGGTTGTTGATCACGTTCGCTTCAGTAACTGGTAAAATTTCTCCACTTAACGGCTTCACTCCAACCACAAATTTTAATTCGATACTATTTTATTTATGTGTATTAATGATTTCTAATTGTATCGTTTATAAAATATTTAATGGTTGTCCAAGGTTTAAATTAATGTCACTTTATTTTAGGTTCCGGCTCAAATGTTAATTATTAAAAGAAATTCGCAGCGAGAAATAAAACACAAATGACAAAAAAATGATTACGATTTTATTTTGGTAAAACGTAACCAATATTCAACTTCAACAAACGAAAAATTTAAACGTTCAACATAAATCGTCACAAAAATTATTAATTCGTAATGAATTTTACGAAACTGCACAGGTATCGGTAACCGAACTTAAATATTTAAATTATTGTCGGTATAAAAACAATTGCGCCTGAATACTCTTCTCTCCGTTTTTTATTAAATTTTTCCCGATGATTATTTAGGTTAGAAAAACTTGCTTGTAACACAGAAACATAACACTATTTTAACCTTTTCAAAAAAACTGACAAATTATAGAGAGCAGGGCAATTCCTTTTATACCCTTTTGGTTGTTACTAAATCTTCAATTTTTTTTAGCAAATCTAAATACGTAACCAAGTTTCTGATTGGTTGAAAAAATTTACAAATTTAACTGAAATAGAAATTTAGCTATATCTTTCTTATACAATTTCGAATTCAAATTCTAATGACAGAAATGAAATCTGTGTAAAATTACGCATAGATAGATATCCACCAAGATATGGTTCCTTTAAACATTATGCAAAATGACCTAATCTAATTTAAATTTGCTTATATCTACTTAATCTTACAAACTACACTTAATTTAATTACATATATGTAATCCTGATAAAATTTAGCATAGGAAAACACACATTTAAAGTCCAAAATCATAAATTTAAAGGAATTTTATGTTTATCTAGTAAAATTATAAATTCAACCCCCATTTCATGAAATTTTGCGCTGAAATGCTTTGTACACTTTATATTGCTATGAAATATTGAGGAAGACCTCCTATTAATCACTTTAATAATATAATTTAAGCCTAATATTATCAAAAAAACTATAAATTTGTGAAAAAACAAAATTTAAAACATAACCAAACTTAATTCTAAAATTACAAATAACTTACTTTTAAAAACGTTTATGTAACTCAAAATGTTATTCTAATAACTTGTAATAACTGTCTTTATTTTATTTAATGTTCATTTCACTTGCATTGTATAAATTAATGTTACATTAAGAAGTCATATCGTTTAACACACTTTCTTGAAATTCCACTATAAATGTATCTACATGTAAATGTCTTTGTGTGAATATGTTCTATGCACTGTTCTTAATATTTAAATTGTATCACTAAGTTTGTCACACAATCGCTTCCAAAAATATGTGAGAAATGATCATATTAAGTCCATATTATAACCCTTTCCTAAATTTTACCAAATTTCCTGCATTCTACACTACTTATACAATATCCCTAATATAAATCTATCTTTACACTTTGTGTTAAACACCTGTAAAATATTCACGTTCCAAAATATTTTTCAAAAATTGAAATTTATTGAAACAAACTAAAATACTGAATTGAATTTACGGAAATAAGTTTATTTAACATTCCTGACATTTTTGTTGGTAGCACAATGCTTTTTATGATTAAATCAAATTGTATAAATGTTATTCAGATTGTTTTGCCCAAAACAAATCCACTTTCAACCCATCGTGAACCAAATTATATCAAATAAATGTCTCGCACATGTATCATGCTTGAAATCACCCTTTTTTTTAAAGAAATTACTAATTAGACTGTCCGATCCTTGTCTTACTCCTATCTAAAGATCTCAAATTCCCCAATTCAAGAATGAAGATATTTTTTGAAATTTGTGAAGAAAATATTTAATTCTTTAATTGCCCTACCTTTAACTAAATTTTTAAATAAGGATAAATCATAGAAATATGAAATTGAGACTCATCTTGGCACTTCAATTTTATGTACATACTTTGTTGCTATGCTAGGTACTCCATCTATCAACACCAAATTGTTTCGAATTATGTTTATAACTTCTTTCTTATAATCAATATAACTGACATCGAATTGCTCATCGCTAATAATACTTTCCACCTTCAAATACTGGATATGCGGTTTGTATAAATTAAATTTCTTATTATAAGGCTGTACCCAGTGTAATTCTTCTTTACCAATTCTTATCTTCATATTTTCTGCATCGATTATCAATCCTAATTGTTTAATCAAATCCATTCCCATAATTAGTTCCATTTTTAAATTATTTGTTATAAACCACTGTGTTTGATATATGCGTTCCTCTACCTTAGCTTCTGTATGTAGCATCCTATTTATAGTGCTAAGCTTTTTATCTGTAGCTCCCATGACCTCTATTTTATTTATCCTAATGATTTCGTCTTTAAATAAATCATTGTTCTCTACGATAATTTTCTCTTGTATTAATGAAATTTCTGAGCCGGTATCAACTAATCCTAATAAATTCAAATTCTTAATTTTAATGTTAACGAAAGGTAATAAAATATTTATGGTATCTGGTTCAGTATTCTGATCAATTTGTAAAAATTCCGTGGATGTTGATAATTTGTTTTGACGTTGTTAACAAGGAAGCTCGTATTTAAAAATGTTGTACCGTAATTTTATCAAGGTCTTTTTGTGAATTTTCCTCCTCCTGATCTTGAGTAGCATGGACTATCGCAGTCACCCAACTAACTCGTCCATAACTCGGTTCTTCTCTAGTCTCTTGCACTTGGATATTGTTTACCCTTTTATTTTGGTCGTCGACAATTTCCTGATACGGCCTTCTATTCTCCCTTACCATGTCACTTCTCTGACGATCCTGATATTCACTCCCTCGGTTGTTTTGCTGATTCCGATCATTAGCTTTACTTTGGTTATTGTTATGAGACCTATTCCGATCGTATCCATTATGATAATCTCCTCTTCTCTGTTGGAAATTGTTCCGTTCTCTTCCACCTCTATAATTATTTTCTCTATTGTTCCCGTTATTATTAAAATACTCTCTACGATTATCCATTCGGTAATTCTGATTTGGATACTCCCTCCTGTCATTCCAATTATTTCTGTTCTGGTGGTACTCCCTCCTATTGTCTTCTCTTTCGTTCCTATAATTGTAATCCCTCCTGTCATTCCAACCATTTCTGTAATTAAATTCCCTTTTTTCATGACTATTCTGGTGTTGTTCATAAGCATCGTATCTTCGTAGAAATTGTAATAAAGACGGAATGTCACTTATATTCTGCAGAATAATGTTTTCGGCTACATTGTTCGCTAACTGCCTTGCCAAGTACTGTACCATTTCTTGTTCATTCATGGCAGGAGTGAAATATCGGGCTATCTGATACTTTCTCATAATGTATATTTCTCTCGGGGTGCCTTGATTTTTATCATACTTCGCTCTTGAGAATTCTTCTCTGATGACATTTTGATGAACATCACTCCAATATTGTCTAGTGAATAACTCTTTAAATTGCTTAAAGTCTGTGCATTGTTCCTGCACTAAATTATACCATAATTGGCATTTCCTTTAAGCATCTTTCTTATTAAACGCATCCTTTGCTTATTATCTTTTATTTCATTGAAGTATTCCTCAATATTTTTTAAAAACAACATTAGGGATTCATATTTTCTCCCTTCGAACTTGTATGGCACTTCTTGTCCCCACATACAATTTTCCCAGCCGATTTGTACAGTTTTTGGTGTTTCTCTTTCCTTTAATTCTTCTAAATCATGATCGTGCATCCTAAGCTTACTACATATTTCTCCCATTTGTTTCTTATTGTCATCTTTGTTTCTTTCTACTTGGAAACATATCTGCTCATGAATGTCCTGTATTCTTCCTACTTTGGTGTTCAATTCATGAGAAGCTTCTTCTCTTAATCGGCTCTCAATTCTTACGTTCTTATCCAATTTACAGATTTTATCGTCCACCTCTTCTTTGTTTTTAATAATCGTTCCCCATAGTTTCTCGTTTTCCCTGTGCATCTGATCATTTAATTCTTCCTTCGTTTTCTCCATTCTGTCCACTAATTTTTCCTTGTCGTTCTCCCACTTGTTCATCTGTCTATTAATGCTTTCTTCAAGCCGCCTCATATCCTCCTTTCTATCCTCTTCTGCTTCTTTCCTATTTTCTTCTAGCTTATTGAATCTAATGTCAATATTTTCTTCAGCTTTCTTTCTATTTTCTTCAGCTTTCACTAGCATGGCTATGATCATGTCCGTATCTAAACCTTTGTTTTGTTTAACCGGACTCCCCTCTTCTTTTTGTCCTTCCAAATCCTTCTCAATTTTTTGTTCCATAATTGTATTATGATCTTCCTTTTGCTCTATTACCTTTATTTCTCTAGGCCCGTAAACTCTACCTGATCTTGTTACCGTCCTATCTTCCATTAACCTAATATGCACTACTTAAATTTGCCCTTTTTTTTTAAATTCTAAATATAACACTAATAATAATAATAAAATAAACACAAAAACTAATAACAAAATAACAATGAAACGAATAACAAATAACTAAATACCTTTTTTTTATCTTTTTATTATTAAAATTTCCCAACTAAATTGGCCCTCACATTGCTGCGCCAAATTGGGATAAGAATAATTGTATGGGTGATATGATAATATAATTTACTATATATTAAATTTAATTTAATGTGGGGATAGGATTCAATATTTAGTGGGAAATTATATTTGATTCGAATATAATTATGTGAATTGCCCTTTATGAAAATTATCATATATGTAAAAACAAATATATCTGAACACAATTTATACTTTAACGCATGCGTTGTAACGTTACTGAATAAAATTATCAAATGTCAAAACTGTCAAACAGTGACTTGTTGAATTTATGTTTATACTTTTAATTGGATAAATGAAATTTAAAATTTGGAAATAATTTAAAATTTTGCTTCTTTTGCAGGTGTTTACACAAGCATTATTTAAACATATACACCTATACATATAACCAATAATAATTGCAGGAGATCAAACACAACAATGAACACAATAGATAGGGTTAAAATCAAAAGTAACTCACATATAAATGTTCCAAATTCAAACTGATGTCTTCATACAGGTTGTTCCAATTAGATGCAGGCACTTTCCAATATTTTCGAAGATCTTTATGTATGAATTTTACTGCTACTATTTACCCACAAGCTGCTAACTGGTGCTCGGGTTGTTGATCACGTTCGCTTCAGTAACTGGTAAAATTTCTCCACTTAACGGCTTCACTCCAACCACAAATTTTAATTCGATAATATTTTATTTATGTGTATTAATGATTTCTAATGGTATCGTTTATAAAATATTAAATGGTTGTCCAAGGTTTAAATTAATGTCACTTTATTTTAGGTTCCGGCTCAAATGTTAATTATTAAAAGAAATTCGCAGCGAGAAATAAAACACAAATGACAAAAAATGATTACGATTTTATTTTGGTAAAACGTAACCAATATTCAACTTCAACAAACGAAAAATTTAAACGTTCAACATAAATCGTCACAAAAATTATTAATTCGTAATGAATTTTACGAAACTGCACAGGTATCGGTAACCGAACTTAAATATTTAAATTATTGTCGGTATAAAAACAATTGCGCCTGAATACTCTTCTCTCCGTTTTTTATAAAATTTTTCCCGATGATTATTTAGGTTAGAAAAACTTACTTGTAACACAGAAACATAACACTATTTTAACCTTTTCAAAAAAACTGACAAATTATAGAGAGAGCTCACTTCCAGGGCAATTCCTTTTATACCCTTTTGGTTGTTACTAAATCTTCAATTTTTTTTAGCAAATCTAAATATGTAACCAAGTTTCTGATTGGTTGAAAAAATTTACAAATTTAACTAAAATAGAAATTTAGCTATATCTTTCTTATACAATTTCGGATTCAAATTCTAATGACAGAAATGAAATGAAATCTGTGTAAAATTACGCATAGATAGATATCCAACAAGATATGGTTCCTTTAAACATTATGCAAAATGACCTAATCTAATTTAAATTTGCTTATATCTACTTAATCTTACAAACTACACTTAATTTAATTACATATATGTAATCCTGATAAAATTTAGCATAGGAAAACACACATTTAAAGTCCAAAATCATAAATTTAAAGGAATTTTATGTTTATCTAGTAAAATTATAAATTCAACCCCCATTTCATGAAATTTTGCGCTGAAATGCTTTGTACACTTTATATTGCTATGAAATATTGAGGAAGACCTCCTATTAATCACTTTAATAATATAATTTAAGCCTAATATTATCAAAAAAACTAAATTTGTGAAAAAAACATATAATTTAAAACATAACCAAACTTAATTCTAAAATTACAAATAACTTACTTTTAAAAACGTTTATGTAACTCAAAACGTTATTCTAATAACTTGTAATAACTGTCTTTATTTTATTTAATGTTACATTAATTAATGTTACATTAAGAAGTCATATCGTTTAACACACTTTCTTGAAATTCCACTATAAAAATGTATCTACATGTAAATGTCTTTGTGTGAATATGTTCTATGCACTGTTCTTAATATTTAAATTGTATCACTAAGTTTGTCACACAATCGCTTCCAAAAATATGTGAGAAATGATCATGTTAAGTCCATATTATAACCCTTTCCTAAATTTTACCAAATTTCCTGCATTCTACACTACTTATACAATATCCCTAATATAAATCTATCTTTACACTTTGTGTTAAACACCTGTAAAATATTCACGTGCCAAAATATTTTTGAAAAATTGAAATTTATTGAAACAAACCAAAATACTGAATTGAATTTACGGAAATAAGTTTATTTAACATTCCTGACATTTTTGTTGGTAGCACAATGCTTTTTATGATTAAATCAAATTGTATAAATGTTATTCAGATTGTTTTGCCCAAACAAATCCACTTTCAACCCATCGTGAACCAAATTATATCAAATAAATGTCTCGCACATGTATCATGCTTGAAATCACCCTTTTTTTTAAAGAAATTACTAATTAGACTGTCCGATCGTTGTCTTACTCCTATCTAAACATCTCAAATAAATATATATATATATATATATATATATATATATATATATATATATATATATATATATATATATATATAATATGAACATTGAGTAAAACGGTAGAAGCAACAGTCTTCATCAGAACCGTCACTGAGATGTAATTTTTTTTGCCGAGAAGCTAGTCATTACTGTCCTCAAAACCTCTACGGGATCTATTTTTTTTTGTTTAATTTTACTTTTGGCAGACGTTTTACCATCAGATGTAGTAGATGGCTGTGGTTCCATATTTATTCCATCAAAAGAGGAAATCAATAGGTTGTCTAAAACATCTTCACCAGATAAGCTTTTACCAGCAGGAAGATTTATTTTGTTTCTTCTGGTAACGATCACAGGCATTTGGCATTCTGACCTTGCTGTTTGAACAAGCTCCAAACACGCTGATCTTATAGCTGATGGTTCAACTACTCTGTCTAAAAGTGATTGAATGTCACATGGAAGTATCTCACTTTTCTTCTTTTTTTATATTGGGTTCCAGATGTTCTAGAAGTTTCTTGACCAATGCTGGAAAAGCTTGTTTTGGAAAAAAACCCTGTGTTCATACCAATTGGAGTCGTGTTCCAATCACACAATATATTTCTCTAAGCAACCTTCATTGGTCTAAAAAAGGCCACACTAGTGGTTGTGTTAAATGTATACTATTCGGAGGTGGGTCAATCCATTCCAAGTCATCCAGAAAATATTTATTTGGTTGCTTCACCATTTTTAAAAAATCTGGTTTTTAAATTTAATTACCCTTACACGTTAGAAGTTAAAAATCTCCTAATCTATTTGTCCTATCACTATGGGACAAAAAGAAAATTATTCAGAAAATAAAGGGCTAAGTTTTTGGTTCATTCACTTTTTACCCAAATTTAGGTCTTAGGGATGAAATTACAGACAATTTTTCATATTTCTAATTAATTTTTTTCAATTTTTACGGGTGATGTTTCTTGAGAAGGATTAGAATATGCAATACAAGTTTTTTTTTTTTACAAATAGATAGGAAGTATGTCGACTTGGACATCAAAATTCATGACTCTGCCTTACACCGTATGTCTTGAAAAAATCTGAAATTCTGGCCAGACAATAACATGTACAGTTTTGGCTACAAGATGAAATATGACAAGGTAAATGTGTAAAATTCCAGAAGGTGTAGATAAACTGTAATTATGAAGTATTCCGGTTTATAATTGTTTATAAAGATGACAAATGTTGGGTTCCTTCTTAAAAAATTTTAAAAAAGTTAACACTGATGGAACTGACTATAGTAACTGGACATCCCACGATATCACTTCAAAATTATGTGAAGAAATATCTCGGTTTCATATGGAACACCAACTGGTATTTAGTTTACACCATTTTAATATTTATTTTTATTTTAATACTTACTTAATAGACTATTTTAATACTTTTTTGTCAAATAGGCTGAACTTCTGATGCATGGCTATGCCATTCAAATCTATAAAGCACTGCCTGGTGTGTTTCTATATTAACACTGCTTAATTCTCCCAAAATCCATCATAAATTTATTAATGGTATTTGAATAACTTCATTTTAATGTTTTTTTAGTGTTAAAACTATCTTTTAGCTTACCTTTTGATGTACATTTATGTAATTATGAACTGGAAAGCGGGTTTTTTACACATTTATCTTGTTACATTTCAGCTTGTAGTCAAAACTACAAAACGAAATTTTTTGTACATGTTAAAGTACTACCCTGGCCAGAATTTCAGATTTTTACATTTTGCCCCAACAGAGATATTGACCCCTAAAAATGACAATTTTTGAAAATTTTGAATTTTTGTAATTTTTTTCAAGAAATAGGGTGCAAACCAGAGACATGAATTTTGGTGTACAAGTAGACATACTTCCTAACTATTTAAAAAAAAACTTGGCTTACATATCTAATCCTTCTCAAGAAACAAAAAACTAAAAAAACAATGGATTAGAAATATGAAAACATTGTCTCGAATTTCACTCATAAGACCTAAATTTGGGTAAAAAGTGTATGAACCAAAAATGTAGCCGTTTATATTCTGAATAATTTTATTTTTGTCTCATACTGATAGGACAAATAGATTAGGAGATACTACAGGTGTTGGCATAAACGCTTGAATTGTAGCAGTTCACCGTACAAATATGACCATATTCAAAAACTGGTGACGGTAAAATTTTAATAATGATGATTTTCAACTTCCAACATGTAAGAGTAATTGTATTAAAAAATCAGATTTTTTAAAAATAGTGAAGCAACCGCTGCTGGATGACTGTACGTGGATTGACCCAGGTAGGCAGACAAAACTGATGCCGTTTGCGCGACACTTTTCAAATATAGAGACATTCAAATGACTAGATAAATTATATCAGCTATCACAACTGATTTTTTTGTTGCTTTCTGTAGTTGTGGAAGCAACAAGTTCTAAAACCATTCATTAAAAGTTGGTCTGTCAACCTATCCAGACTTTGTAGTAAAGTAGCAAGTGTTTTTTGGGCCTCCCCCTCACTTTAAACGTCCCACATCTGGGTAGCTTTATATACAACAAAGGGTGGCAAAAGCTCACCAACTCCATTTCCGAACATTATTACAGAGGTGGTGGATTTAGAAAGATTGCACAGTTTCTCAGGATATTTGGTTCTTCTGCAACAAATAACATTCCTCTTTAATGGATCATCGGATAAGTTGGTCTCATCAAGATTCCACAGCTTTTCAGGAGGGGCATCTTTGACGACTTCTTGCAAGTTATTTATGTATCCCCGTAGGACATTATCGCTAACTACAGCTCGGATTCTGTGTGTTGGATGCAATACGCTCTTTAAGCCTTGGGGATGGTTTCAAAAAAGACTTAATCCACTCAATACCTGGTGTGTTTTCTTGAAACTCTTTTACATTGCTACTAATTCTATCCAAGTATGTTTTGATAACATGCGTAAGGTCTTCCGTACCTAACGGGAAACTAAAATCACTCCTTGCCTTTATGTAGGATCCAAAAGATTTCTCTTCAGCTCTAGAAAACATAGGTGGTTTCCCTACTTCGTTGTATTTGTTTTAAGCTTGTTCAATATTGTTTGTCGTGGTGCTCTGCTGCTCAACGGTGGCTGTCGGTGCCATTTCTGATGGATTCTAACCTGTTCTTCAACTTCTTAGAAAAGTGATTAGGGTGCAACTCTAATGTTTATGTTTTTTTTACACACATACACACACTCACAAGTTAGTAGTTGAGGCACCTATAGTAAAATCCACAAAATTAGCAAAGGTACATGCAAACTTCTCTATGAGGCTACTTTGCTCCATTTGTGTTGCTGGTGCAAAGTTGCCTCTTTTTTCCAAGAAACATAATTTATGAAACAGAAAAAAATTTTAATTACATAAAACACTTGCTATGCTATGTTTCATGTATTGTTTTGTTGACAAAAAGGCATGTTAAATGTAAATAATTGACATTTCAAACACCCCCAATGGATGTAAACGACCACTTTTTTACAGTAAAGAAAAACAAATTTCCTAGAATGATCTAAAACTTCTATTTCATGTGACTAGTGATGCTGTCTTATCAGAAAAACTGACAACTACTCTCTTGCAGTTCCCTTACAATACACCAGACAGTGCTACCAACTTGTTTCATCTTTGGAGCAAGTAGCCCTGGTTCACGGCGTATCTTTACTCGGACAACCAGTTTTAGAATTTTTTAATCAATAGAACATCCTAGGATTCCCAGTTGAAGAAAAAGGTTGATGCAGTATGTTGTTAAACTAAAATCAGAGCAAAGGAGTAAATATGTTATTGGAAAGTTGAAAAATAACAAACTTCTTTTAATTACAAAAATAAATAAAATTTTAAAAAATAACAAATAGGAAATGAACATTTTCGAAACAAAATGTACATTTTGATTATAGCAGTCATCACACAAGGTTCTGTTGGACGATCAAAGCGCACTAGGCGTTGTGCAGGCCTACCGAGATAAGCGTCGTTCATGAATCATATATTTTTTGTCAAATATTATTTGAATACATTCTCTTTAATAGTTATTATGTATTAAGGGCGTAATTAGAAGATTATGGCACGAAGCAATGTTTAAATCCCGAACAAAACATTTAATAATTTTGTAATCGATCTGACTCAAAATAAACAATTCTCAGATCTATCATAAAGCCAAAATATCAATAGAGTGATTACTCTTAAACGGTGTAATCCTTTATGTAATTTCACACAAAGAAACTAGTTTCCATTACATCGATACTCTCATAAAATCTGGAATTACAGTGGTTGAATATGGAAAATCATTGGATGTATCAACTATACAGTGTGTCCAAAATTGGTCTGTGCAGTATTACTATCTTGGAAACTATAAGAGATCGAAAGACGGTTAAATGGAGAAAGTTTTAGAGAATTTTGATCCCAGTAAAATGTCATTCTGAAATCAAGGCTATCTCAAATATTTTTTAAAATATTCGAAAAAAAACTGAAAAAAACATTTTTTATTTTTAGCTGTATTCCTTTTATTTGAACAGATATAAGAAAATAAATTACACATTGCCATTGCCACTTTTTATCCTCTATTGATTCGTGGCAGAAAAAAATTAATCCGACGCTTCGTCGCTTAGAGACCATCATCAACTTTATTTTTCATGTGGGGCGGAAATTAGCTAATGGTATAAAATCATTCCTTTTTTTATTCTAAATCCTTATAGTAAACACTTAATGATAATTCGACGTTTCGACCCTAATTCTTGACGTTTTCAAATATTTCTTTTTTTTATGAAACATTTTTGAAAAAAGAACTACCAACGCAATTTATTCTGCAAATGTACATTTATTTCAACTCATAATTCATAATAGGACGTCTCGACTCATCAAAAGTATCATCAAGTAATCTCTTATGAACAGTAGCTACCTATTCGTAGATAACTATTTATTCGATATCGAAAAAGCCTTTCCAAAACTTGTCTTAAAAATACTCAAATGTTTACTTCATAAATAAATTGCTCAAGCAATGGAGGGAAAATAATGGAGAATATTCAAAAAACACAGAGTAGTTATTAGGGTATTATGTTAAATGTTACTCATTTAAACCATAAAATTATGACTAAAAATTAATTAAAAAACATATTTAGCACATTTAAAACCAAATCGACTTGAAGTCGGCGTGGATCGCGAATATGTGGATTTCACGGGCCCAGTAATGATTTTTTTTATTGAAGACTCCACAGTTGGTAAAACGTGCCTCATCTGTCCATACAACTTTATCAGAAAAATCAGGATTTTCATGACATTTAAAAAACATATTTAGCATATTTTTTTTAATTACATATTTACCTTTGAACTTATTCGTTCATAACAAAAACTTATAATAATTTTATACTATTAGCTAATTTCCGCCCCATATGAAAAAATAAAGTTGTCTCTAATCGACGAAATGTCAGATTAATTTTTTTCAGTCACCAATCAATAGAGGATAAAAAGTGGCAATGGCAAAGTGTAATTTTTTTTTTATATCTGTTCAAATAAAAGAGATATAGCTAAAAATAAAAATTGTCGATTTTCAGTTTTTTTTCGAATATTTTAAATAGCCTTGATTTCAGAATGGCATTTTATTGGGCTCAAAATTCTTTAAAACTTCCTCCATTTAACCGTCTTTTGTTCTCTTATATACCTAGATCTCTGCACGTAATTATTGTTCATTTACAAACTACATATTTTAAACTTATTGAGAATCAGTAACTTAGTGCTCAAATGTGTATTGTTTATCTGATTAAATTCTGATGTGATTATCACTATATTGTAGCACGTATTAAATAAACATTGTTATAGTTTTTTTTTTGAATTAAGTATTTTTCAAAATCTTGTTTAATGATTGCTTTGTTTGCTTTTGTTAGATACGAAGAGAAAGTGGAATCCATTAAAAGAGAAGTAGCTAAGTTAAATAAAGAAGAACAATCATTGGTAAAAAGTTTAGGACAGCCATCGAGAGCATTATCTGTAGACGTGCTTCCCTCATCAGATTTAATTTTACAATTTAAAAAACATATAGATCAATTAGAATCTATTAAATTCGAACGAGAAGAAACATTTCTAAACATAAAATCAGAAATTGTAAATTTAGTGGAAGAGTTAAATTATGAACCTGCATTAGATTTCGAACGTATGGTAATTTCCTTGGACGATTCGTTATTTATTGTTTCTGATAGTAATATGAAAAAAATTGACGAACTTTTAAGTGCGTTGAAAATTTTGGCTACAGAAATTAAAGAAGAAATATTGAGTTTAAGAGAGAAACTGAAGTCATTATGGGATTTATTGAATGAAGATTTGATGGTCAGAGATGAATTTCTAAAAAATAATACTGGAAATAACCAAAAAACCTTAAAGGCGCTTCAGGATGAAGTAACTAGGTGTGAAAATGTTAAAAAAGCCAATATTGAGGTAGTTTTAGTTGTTTAATGACTAGTGAAGTCTTGTTTAATTTTTAATTTTTTGTAGGTTTTTGTAACACGTCTCCGTTGTGAACTAAAGAACTTATGGGATCAATGCCACTTTACGGAACAAGAACGAAATAAGTTTGAATACTTTCATAGTGATACCTATAGTGAAGACTTGCTCAGTATCCATGATTTAGAGATATCCAAGATGAATGCATATTATGAAACTAATAGGTAATTGTAATATGTATTACCAATTTCTAAATTAGAGCTTTATTATTTATGTAAAACATATTATAGTTTAAACGTTATTCAGAATGTTGTACGTTCTTTTACGGGATAAAGTTTATTTCACTTTTTCTTCTAATTAACTCCAACATGTTATATGCAAAACAAAAATGGAAAGAAAAATTGATGTTAAAATACTTATCTTTTTTTGGGTTTTTTGATAGACCGGGAGATAGTGACAGATTTTGAGACGTAAGTTAAGTCAGTATGCCTTTTGGAGGACACGATAATATGGACAATTCAGTGATAATACTCAATAAAAGAAAGTGTCATTGTGTGTTTTTCATATGTAAAAATAAGTTTAAATTTGTTTGAAAATTAAGCATTTTTATATGATTTTACTGAAGCTGCCACTTGTCCCAAAATGAAATTCAATCAAAGTAGTATTTGAATAACCACTGGCATACCGGTAGTGTGAACCTTCCAGGTGGGCATGCCCAGATATACAGGGTGTCCGGAAAAGATGCGCAAAAAATTTAGATGCTGATTCTACACGAAAAATGAGTGTGACAAGTTCCTATAACACTTTTTCGAAAACTCAAAAATAACGGATCTACAGGGCGTCAAAGTTAGAATTAAAAAATAATTTTTTTGTAATAACTTTTTTATTGGTAATCCGGTTGTCTTAAAATTTGGTACACTTCTTACTTGTGATCTTTTGTATTATCGTTCAAAAGTTGACATTTGTCCCTCATTGCTAAGGGGATGAACTCAACCTTCCCATCCACTTAATAACCTATAACTTTTTGGTTTTTCGGTTTTTGTTGTGTACAGTTTCAAAAAATAAAAGGGCGCTTAAAATTACGCAAAAAAGGTTTACTTGTTATATCTCTCTAAAATAAGTCGTTTTCGAGAAAATCTACTTTTAAAATTGTCTTGCATGCTGTGAACAAGACCGCACTTTAAATTATTTTCAACGTTTTAACACCCTTTTTTTATAAAGACTCAAAATTTGACCTTCATCCTTTAATGTTTAAAGCTGGATACTCACGTGGACGAATCTCGCGACTTTTGGTATCACGTGATGTGACGTGTTTTAAATAGACCGATCATGTGACAACTGTCAAAAATCGCGAAATTTGCATATGCGTAATTCACAACTCGTAAAATTACAATTGAGGTATGCACTAAGTATACCTTTTTTTGTGTGTTTTTATATGCTCTTTTGTCTCATGCACTAAAACTGATACAAAATCCAAAATAACGGATCTACAGGGTGAGTTCAAACATTTTATTACTGACAAAACATTTTAACACCCATTCTTACACTTTACAATGTGTCAAAATTGCTTTTACATGTGTCCTCGTTGCCATAGAAACCACATCACTTGTTTCCACAGCACGCCGTGTTAAAACGTTGAAAATAATTTAACGTGCGTTGTTGTTCATAGCGTGCAAGACAATTTTCAAAGCAGGTCTTCTCGAAAACGGCTTATTTTAGAGAGATGTAACAAGTAAACCTTTTTTGCGTAATTTTAAGCGCCCTTTTATTTTTTGAAACTGTACACAACAAAAACTGAAAAACCAAAAAGTTATAGGTTATTAAATAGATGGAAAGGTTGAGTTCATCCCCTTAGCAATAAGGGACAAATGTCAACTTTTGACCAATAATACAAAAGCTCATAAGTAATAAGTGTACCAAATTTTAAAACAACTGGGTTACCAACAAAAAAGTTATTAAAAAACATTATTTTTTAAATCTAACTTTGACGCCGTGTAGATCCGTTATTTTTGAGTTTTCGAAAAAGTGTTATAGGAACTTATCACTCTCATTTTTCATGTAGAATCAGCAACTAAGTTTTTTGCGCATCTTTTCCGGACACCCTGTATATGAATTTTAAAAAGTGATTTATCTGTGTTCCTAAACAGGCTGCTACTGACAAATATACATGTTTATTGTCATACAACTGCTACAGGTAAGATAGGATACCGTTTGCGCATGTCCATGTATGTGTCATAAGGCGGAAATTTAGCAATGTTATATAATAATTTTCCGTCATTTAAATCAGTATGCCACTATGTATTTATGGAGTTCGTGATAATGTTCGATGTATATAAAATTGGCATTACGATCGGTTGATTAACAACCATAGGCATATGCTAAAAAATTTGCGAAACAGTACGTAAAATTGCCGTGTATTTAATCTGTATGTCACTTCGTTTTTAACACATTTGAGATGTATTTGGGTGGTACAATAAATGGCATACTGTTTGATAAGGCCTGAAGTTCTCAAATTATGGAGTATGAGATTCCTGAGAAGCACATGTGGTAAAACGAGAAGGGACAAGATAAAGAATGAATGCATAATGGCGGAGTGTGACGAGGAAAATACGATGATGGATAGATATAAAAGTCGTACATTACGTTGGTTTGGTCACATTGAGAGAATGAACAACGCAAGATTAACGAAGCAATTCATTATCCCTCTATCCATCCTCCTAAGTGTTCCTGAGTGCTTTAGCACGATAGGCCTTATTTAGCCTGTTCAGGTCCACAATCATAAAAAAAAAAAAAAATGTGGGTGAGGTTAGAGGAAAGGCTGGGCCTGGTACGCCGCGTAAAACTTGGCTGAATGCAGTAGAATGTATGATAAAGGAAAGAAAGATAAGGAGTTTTAAAAATAAAAGGGCATGTCAGAGAGAATTTATGAACCTTGCAGAAGCTAGGGAGTTATGCGGAGATAGGAAAGCATGGAGAAAGATTGTGAATGAAAAATAAATATGAGTTTGGGATTGTTTTGCCTACCCCACAAGGGAATGGCGTGCAGGTTAAGTTAAAATGCGAAAAAGGACTAGTGCAATTGAAATGAATGATTTCCTCTCTTTTTATACAGTTTGCCTTTTTGTTTACAATTAAATCGCGGCATATCTAGATCAAATAATAATCGGGATACCGATCAGATAGGTTCATAATAAAATGAATTTGTTTATTTGTCAGTGAATTCTACTTCGGTATTTGCTTCTTCGCTGCTTTCACTCTCTTCTTCCTGGTCATCATCATCTATATCTATTTCGTTATCTCCTTCTCCTCCATCATCATAATCATTGTCGTTATCATACTTGTCATCTTCATCGTCCGAAGATTCGATGACGTTATCATGTTGGCAATCATTTTCAAGATCTATAGACAATAATATTGAACAATTTAATGAATTTTAATAATTGATGTAAATGATAAAAATTCATCATTCTTATATATTACCTTCTGTTTCGTCGGATGTCATCTCCTTCATACCAACGTAACATGTAGGTGTTGTAAGCTACTTTGCTTATGATAATTAAAATTGTTTATTTTAATTTGCCTCAGTCTACTTCAGTCGGTTCTCGTACTAGCAAGAAAAGGGGGTGGGTTTGTTTCGGTAATTAGTTTTGGGCTGAACACTGTTCACACTGAATGATTAGAATATAAAGTTTTGATACTTATATTGACCTATTTTTATACAGAACTAAATATTTCATTACTAAAACTAAGATAAAACAAAATAAAATAAAAAATATGTACAATAAATAAATTTCCCTGGGGATACTTGGTCCTCGTGGTCGTCCTGGACTTTGTTGACGGCCTACTGGGTTCGGACGTTTCTGTGGGATAATTTCCGGAGAAATTTCGTTTATGCAAGTACCAAATGCATATTTTCAATAGTTGTTGGTTCAACGATGTACACCTGGGATTTTACATACACCCAGAGAAAAAAGTCCAGTGGTGACATATCAGGTGATCTAGGTGGCCAACCAACTGGTCTTCCGCGACCAATCCAACGGTTCTCGTATCGATTATTTAAAAACTCCCTAACTGGAAGGGCATAATGTGCTGGAGCGCCATCTTATTGCCACCACAAATTTTCTAATAAATTGAGGTAATTCTCTATAGTTAGTCTATTAATAAATATTGGTCCAAGAATGTGCTGTCCTATAATTCCACACCATACGTTTAAACTCCATCGATGTTGTCAACGTCGCTCACGGGTCCAGTGTGGATTTACATTATTGTAATAATGCACGTTATGTGTTACAACAGCATCATTTCCAAAACTTGCTTCGTCCGTTGCAAACTCCATTGTGCAAAATTAATTCTTAACAGAAAATCATTTTCTGTTAATTCTTGGTGAAGGATCATTTTGATTGGGTGAAATTTTTTTTTTGTATTGTTTCAGACTGAACTATGCGATATTCCAACCAAATTTGCAATCTCCCTAGTACTGACATGGGGATTCTCAATAATGTGTAGCATTACCTGGTTTTTATAATCCACAGTTCCTGGTTCACGCATTCTCTAGAATAATTTAGTAAATTTTCGATGTTCAGGGTGCCTTCTGTTTGGAGATTTATTTCTATACAATCTAGCTGATTATTATATATATGTTTTTATTTTGAAATTATATAAAAAAGTATTAGTTTGTCATTTTAATTATGTAACTTTTTAAAATTTGAAGCAATGAATTTTTTTTAGTTTTCTGATCCCCTAAAAATTCCCATTTTACAAAAAATACGCTCATTTGGTTGACGTCGTTCCAATATAAGTTTGAAAGTATAGCTCGGAAGCTCTGTCTGAATCACGTTTGCAGAATAGTAGCAAAACAGCATGTCGTTTCTTTCTTCAGTGGAATACATTTTAGAAACTCTTCTAAACGCACTTCTACCGTAATTATCAAAGCAAAACGAACTTATTAAGATTGATAAATGCAATAATTAAACTTAATGATATTTGATTAGAATATTGTTTTTACTGGATGATTTTCAGTTGTTTTGTCATAGCCATAGCAATGTATTTAAGTAAATGATTTTTTTTCATTTTTGAAGTTTTACGGATTATTATTAAAATTAAATATACAAAACTTTATAATGTTGAAATCAGAAAAAATAAGGAATTTAATCAGCTAACTTTCGCTTATGGTTGCTATTTAAAAAAAGGTAAGGTAGGGTTGTAACTCAAAAAGCAGTGATTAAAAAATTTTTTTGAGTAGTGCATCATGTAATTCTGCCCAACTTTGCTAGTTTAACCAACTTTTTATCTCTTATAATAACAAAGATACCCATACAACGTAGTGAGTTTTTTGCCACCCTGTATATACTATATATTATTTATCTTTTGCGGTACATTTTTGAAATTGATATATCACATAAAGTTGATGTCCAATTTTGATTATCTTAGTGCCAATATGTAGCTTAAGATTACCCTTAAGAATTTTTGTATTTTCATAGTTATAACTTTATAAGTATACAGGAACCTATAAAAAAAACCTTCATTTTGGAGTTTCGGAAAAAAATATCTTATAATATATATATATATATATATATATATATATATATATATATATATATATATATATATATATATATATATATATATATATATATATATATATATACAGTGCTAGTCAAAGTCCTCCCCTTGTATCTTTTGAACGGTTTTACTTATAGTAATGAAATTTGGAGGGTGAATATAAACGGATATAAGCTTCACAACTAGTCATGACAAGTGACGTAATAGCCATATATGACGTCACAGGGGCGACAGTGACCACTAATTTTAAATAGTACTTTATGGCAACTGACATCTTGTTTGAAAGGTATTAACATTACCTATTAATAGTAATACTAATTTTGTTAGGGTTGAAGTGTATCTGGAGATGTTACAAAACACAATTGAACCATTAATTCCTGAAATTTTGGAAGATAATCTAGATGTATTCGGCAACTTGGAAAAAACGTTTCAACAAGATGGTGCTCCTGCACATTATTATGGTGCAGTAAGACGTTACTTCGATGAAAAATATCATGGCAGATGGATTGGACGACGAGCTCCGATAGAATGGCCAGCTCGGTCACCAGACCTGACACCATTAGATTTCTTTCTGTGGGGGTACTTAAAACCTAAGGTTTACGCTACAGCACCTGGCAGTATGCACATTTTGAAACAAAGAATTGTTGAAGAATATAGAGCAATTTCCGCAGACACATTTGAACTAGTACGACAAGAGTTTAGCAATAGGATGCATTACTGTAAGGAATTAAGTGGAGCACATTTCCAACATTTACTATAAGAATTGGTCCTTGAATTTTGATTAATTAAATGCCAAACTATAATTTTAGTATTTATTTAATTTTTCTATCAAAATCAACCTAAACCCTAACAAAATTAGTATTACCGAATAGGTAATTTTAATACCTTTCAAACGAGATGTCACTTGCCATAAGGTACTATTTAAAATTAGTGGTCACTGTGGCCCTGTGACGTCATATATGACTATTACGTCACTTGTCATGACTAGTTAAGAAGCTTATATCCGTTTATATTCACCCTCCAAATTTCATTAGTATAAATAAAACCGTTCAAAAGATACAAAGGGGGAGCGGACTTTTGACTAGCACTGTGTGTATATATATATATATATATATATATATATATACTTTCCCCAAAAATGGGGAATTATCGTGTTTAAAAACGATATAACTCAAATTCAGGTATTGTGGGCTTTGAACTTATTTATTTCCATATATTAAGAAAGCATTATGGCAGATAATTTGGCAGCGGTTTATCTGTAAAAAAATTTTCAAAACTTTAAAATACCTATTTTATCTATTGAATGTAAAGGGGTGTAAAAAAATTTTGCTTGGTATCTCCCATTATTATAGATTTTGACTAGTTTCAGGACTGAATCCCCTTAAAGTTTTGCAACGTTTATTAGATTAAAAATAATTAATAAATGTAATAATTTTTTTGTGATAAATTCTTTAAATATAAATAGAAATACCTTGTAATTAGTACATTGTTATGATTTCAGCACATTATTTAAACTTCTTGAAAAAAGAACTGAATTATGGAATAGAATGGTGGAATTAGAAGAAATTTCATCTATGCCAGGAAGATTTAAGAATCGTGGCGGACAGTTATTGAAAGAAGAAAAAGAAAGAAATAGTTTACTAAAACGACTTCCAAAAATTGAAGAACAATTGTTGTTTTTAGCAGAAACATTTCAATTAAAGTATAAAAGACCTTTTTATTCTTGGGGAAAAACCGTTGAAGAAATAATTTCAGAATCTTATACTGCCCGTGACAAGGTAATTTAATGTGTTATGTTAAATAATTAAAATTAGTCATGTGTATTTTTAGGATAAAAAACTAAAAATGAGTGCCAGAAAACAAAAACGAGACCTTACAATTACACCAATTAAACTTACTGTTGGAATGACTAGTACTAGCACTCTAAATTTAGCATCACATACTCCACAAGCAGGAGTTAAACGGAAGATTCTTGCTCCTCTTGCTCCTCTTTCATCCAATAAAAAGATTTTAGGCGAACGTCACAACAATGGTAAATTATCCATGTACTACCAAATTTGTACTTATTTTATATTATTTAAGTATTTCTTTTTAATGTTTTGTAATTTTCTTCATTAGGGCCAAGGACAGCTCCATCCAAATTACAACACGGACTACTAGTAGGTCGCTCACGTTTAAGCATTGAGAGGACAAAACGAATAGAAAAGTGTCGTCGCGTGTCAAGGAGACAATTAGTGAAACAACTGCAAAAAGAAAATATATCTGCTGATTATGACATGTTTGAGGTGAGTTGTACAGAATTTACTAGAAATTAAAATAATTCTTTTTATTACAGAAAGAGTTAGATAGCAAAGATGAATGCAGAAGCACAATATTTACAAGTATTGAAAATGAAAATTTACTTGCAGTACCATTATTACCTCTAACACCTAACAGTAAGTCAGGTATGTCCAATATACCAAGCTCTACAATGACTAATCATAATACACCCAAATTTTCAACTGCACCAAGCTTACAATTACATTTTTGAATGCAAAACTTACTAAAATATACATATTTTTTAGTTATTTTTATTTTTTTGTAAATTTGTTAATGTCTTGTTATTTTTTATCCAATAAATTTAAAACAAATTTTACAGTATTAAATCACACCTTGTGTATTACATAAAATGTATTGAATAGGGTATTATTTTTATGCAAAGGTAGCTTTAAATAACACTGTCATGTCACTTTATTCTACATGTTTACAGTAAAAGTGTAAAAGAGATTCTGTGTGTTAACTTAATTAATTTTAATGTGCAAATATTTTAGTTTAAGATTGTATATACAAATATCTATACATATATCCTGTAATTTCCAAGTTTAGTGCAGGATATTAATAAAATTATATTATCTGCGTTTTATTTTATTAGCATCTTTAATAATTTATGTTAAAATAAACACATCCAACAATTATTATAAGTTTTTGTTGTGAACAAATAAGTTCAAAAACTTGTATTTATAGTACAGGTCGTAGGTTCAAATCCTACTCGAGGTAAACTTTTTATTTATGTATTTAATAAAATTAATAATAATTTTTAATTACATCCAACAATTGTATGGTGTAGACCAATGGTATTAGTTGACTAACACTGTGGGTACCACACTCCTCGATTCAAACTCTGGTTTGGGCATGTATAGTCAGTTAAGCCTTTGGTTAAACTTCGCCCACTACTAAAGTAAAGAATATAGTAATAAGTATATTTTAAAGGTTTTATGATGGCAAAAACTGGTGGTTTATTTCACCCTGGTTAAGTATATAACAAGTTGACTGTGTGATTCCTTCTAGTCTACATAAATCATTTAAAACTTGCCATACTCTTAGAACATTTATATTTTACACTTCAACATCTGTAACGAATGGTTCGTTCAGTTGACGAGTGAACTGATTTTGGAATTATTTGACTGATTATCTTTAGCTAGATCAGCATAATGTAACATTTTGCAGCATTCCTATTTGTCAACTGGTTTAGTTATAAATAACGTATGTTGATGCATAAAACTTTTAATAATTTAATGTGAAATCTGAAGTGAAATGTGAGGTTAATTTTAACTGTTGGTCATTACAGCAGCTAAAGATAGGAATAGCCTCTATGAATACATTCACTGTTCAGAATGGTGGTGGTTTTTCAATTTTTTTTCTGTTAGGTTACAGTAGTTTTGTTTATCTAATCTAAACTAGATAAACAAAAACTACTGATGCCCGAACAGCGCATGTGTTATTCATCAAGCCCATTCCTATTTTTAGCTGCTACTTAGCAGCTTGGTGTTGTGATTTCATCAATTGAAACTGAAGTGATGCAAATCCCTTAGGGTTGTACATTGAATTTGTACTTGTATTTGCTGTGTCAGTATGTTTTATTCTATTTGTAGCTAAACTTTGTCCCTTCTTATTTTGCATTAGAGCAGGCTACGACATTTTTTTCTGTAGTATTTCCATTTATATTCTCGTTCTGTTAAAAGTAATCGTTCTGTGTTGCCTACTTAAGTAACACATATGATGATCAATTCTCATAGAGCTCACATTGATAATATGGAATTATTTGTAAAAGGTTGAAAATTTATGAAAAAGTACTCTTGAATAGGTCCGACGAGATTGTTGCACCCTTATAGTCAACAGTCTGCCAATATCTTAGTAACTACTGATAAAAGTTATCCGAATTATACATAAAAGCTTAGTTATTTTTTTAACCACTTATTGCAATGAACGATTCATAAAATGTACACCTCTAATTTATCTTTTCTACCAAAGGGCATGTTCGGTGCTCGGGTTTTGTAGAAAATTGGTAATTAATTTAATTGTTTGTAAAAAGCTACAATTTTGTCCATTGCCTTATCAAGTGCAATTATATGTAAAAGTACATTTGTCTGTAATTTTGCCGTCCATACTAGCTGTCCGACGTTTAAAAGTTGGGAGCGTATTTCGGAAATTGGACTTATTTGTAAAAGGTTCATTCTTGTTTTATTCTTTAAACAATAGAAAAACAGTTACTTTACCGACTTTGTCCGACAGTTTTTGAGTACAAGAATATTTACAGCTACCTACAGGTTTGCATACAATAGATTGAGAGGCGAGCCAATGCACAATGGCTATTGGCCCCAAATGCGCGCGCATTGTTGGCTCACAGCTTCAACACATGCACAAACATGCTTTTTGTGGTGTAGTGAAAATACATCCATATTAATCAATTAATTAACTGATTAATACAAAGTTTAAAATATGGAGTATTTTTTTGTATTTCATTATTTGGGAACAAACGCAAAGCAAATGTTTGTCAGAAAAATAAAATAAAAAAGTTAGTGTTACAGCTCCTATCAAACAATCGACATATTGTGGTAAATGTGACTCTTCTGAGTTTTAGGATTTCATCTTTCGGGAAGATCTATGACGACTAATTTGACAATTTAATTCGAATAATGAATATTTTACTTTGGACAAATTGTATCATCACATTAAGACTGATTTCGGTTTTGATGGGGGTCGCACGGCATTTAGAATTTTGAAATCAATGGGTTACAAACGCAAACGTTAATGGAGTATTTGAGACAATTTCTTCAGTTGCAAACTTCAGGCCAAGATGTCAGATTTGTATATCTAGACGAAGCGTGGATTTATCAAAATGGTTCTAATATCCATCGTTGGGTGCACGATTCTGAAGTAATCCATCCAAAATTAAAAGTAAAAGGTATACCATTTTACACATGGAGTGTAACTTAAGGTTTTTGGAAAACTGTGACTACTCGATTCGGGAAACAAGGATTCAGGATTATCATAAAACTATGAATGGAGATCGGTTTCAAAAGTGGGTTATTGAACAGCTGATTCCTGCGCTGTCCAAATAGCCCAGGAACTGCGTGGTTGTTATGGATAACACACTGTATCATTCGGTGCAGTTAGACAAGCCACCCTCATTTTCTAGTAAAAAATATCTGCAGGAGTGATTGGTTACGTACGGGGTCGAAACTGAGGACAATTATTACAAAAAAGCAACTGTGGAACAAATTTCAACCTTTTAGTATCAGAAGAAAAAATTAAGTAGTTGAGAACATTTCGATTAAGCATAGGTTGAAGTTTTTGTAAAAATTATTGTAATAAACAAATAGGAAAATGTAAGCTTTCACCATTATTACACATATTTAAAATACTTATCTATTTAGGGTTTTTTATGGTGTATTTTTGTATTTTAGTTATACAACTCTAAACGTTTCGCTGACACTTAGTTATCTTCGTCAGTAGTGACATTATCTTTCAAAATTGTTAAAGATGTTAAAACACATACCGTCCCCCAGCTACCCTATCTTGAAAAGTGTTATTTGAACCTATTTGCAAGAATGCAAATTCAAGAATAAAACAATCGCTAAGTGATTTATCTTGACCTTACTGACAATAATGTCACTATCACTCAAATTAATTGCTTGCCTTACTTGGGCTTGCCTGACAATAATTAAAAGATTAGAATTTATTTGCAAGTCTGATATTTAATTACTCTCAAATCTGATGAAAAGAAGTGGCCGTCTAGTAGTAGGTACGCTGTGCCATTTGAATTAGATAGACTGGTGTTGCATCATGAGGGGCAGGTAAGCAGTGAAACTACTCAAATTAAAATTAACGAGCTTTGCGGAATGGTGGTTCAGCCCGTTAATATACTATTGTGGGAAAGAACCACCAATAAAATCTACTTTATTCATAAATAAGTAATTGCACAAGTACATTAATAAATCAAATAACACAAAAAAAATGAAAGGGTTAAATATATAACAAAGCACCATTAAATCAGGTTAAAGTGCATACAAAATTATAACATTTAGGTACACATCAACACAATAAAAAAACCCATGTAGTCGCACCCACAATCGTGTTATAAATAATCAGAATAAAAACCGTAATACCCGAACATATGGCCCTTTAAAACCAATCATGCCGGTCTTTAAGTAAATAAGCACATAAAACAATAAGGCAAATTAAGGTACATATAAAATACAACAACAGTAGTATTGCACAGGTGATAATAAGGTAATGGCAAGGACAAAAGAAAATAGACAAGGAATTTACACCTACACAATTGTTTAGTGACTACTAAATCACAAAATACATGTCACATTACAATAAATTACATACAAAGAGAAATTAGTTCGCAAACAATTCTACTTAACAAACTGACACAAAAAAAACTCATTAAAACAAAGCCTTACAAGGGTGAGTTATAAATAGATCATAACATTGTGACCGATATAAAAGTTTGAGTGCGTTAGAAAAATACATTCTCAGGTTACACATTCATCTATACAACAATAAAAATAAAATTCGAGGTATTTAATGGTTATCTGGACCCGGGAGTGCGTACCCACTGGGCAATTGATGAACGAGCGGTAGCATGTACCCGTTCACAAGCCCACCTCTACACAAATATAAATATAGACAATGCTAATTCATGCAAATACAAGAGTGAGGGAGCCCTGTGCTGTCTTTTATTTGAGCAAATTTCAGCTTAATGAGCCCACGTGCGAATAAGATACCTTTGCAGTGCAATGCTCTATTTTTAGTAGGTTATATAGTCTTGTAGAATCATTTGCTGTCAGCCTTAATTTATATAAAAATACCTACTTACACTTTAATCGATCACAGATACAAATTGTTAACATGCGCGGTTTAACTTCAAAAGGTATAGATTAATATTTGAAAAACAGATTACAACTAACACCCGACAGAAATGACAAATTAGTGTTGGCTAATTCAAAAGAAAATGTACATGGACGAAACATTTTAAAGACAAACTGTTTACAATGGGAGTTTTTAATTAAAACAAATCAAAGCGTCCGGCTCAATCAAAATTTCAACCGCAACTGCCTTGCCCTCTGGTTTCCACTCATCATGTCTACTCTCGAAAATCAACCCCCGTCTTTGAAAAGTGACAAGAAAACAAGAAACATTAATTTACGTTGGAACAGTTTCATATTAATTATTGCACATCTTAATTTTAAAAATATGCATTCGTCCGTAACAAACCCTACATTTAGGTCTCGAGTTTCCAAGTACCAAACAAAGACGTGCTTGATAGCAGTGTGTACCGACGTAATTAATTACTAACTAGTGACATTTTTACATCAAGAATGTGCACATAAAAATTTCCAATGATTCGTTACGCCCCTTCAGTAAAGCAGCTTTTAAGCGTACACCTGCTAGTCAAACCTCAAAACACATGTTTTTCAACCCTCAGCCAAATATATATAGTTACAAAAATAAAATATTCCGAAAACCATGCTCATGTAACGACTTAATATTTAATGAAATATGTTAAACCCCATTAATTAACTTTCCTATCGCGGTAACAATTTCAATTTAAAAAATGTTTGTTGCAATAATAAAATTTTCGCCGACCGTTAACGCGAATATAAGCCTGCTATTAATATAATATTTTGATAAACGCATAAAGCTATGGAATAAAATTTTAGTAAAGAATAACTTAAATTAAATATTGTTAAGCTGCCTTGAAGTTGACAAATCAGAACACCCTCTAACGATGACAGGCTAACGGTGAAAAATGCCATAACCAAAGAACAAATTTAATCAAGTTATGATGTAAGTGTAAAGAAGTGAAAAACTTTAATTTGAAAATGATAAAATCATTCACAAATAGAAACTTGATATCAATTAAAATAATCCAGTTGAATCTAACAAAGAACTAGCTATGTTAATAAATGCAAGTGTTATTTAACAGTGAAAACAATGTAGTACGTTTTATGTAATTTTTAATTTCAACTACATATGCTAAATTATAATGCTGTGGTAATTTCTCGTATAACTGGTAAAGCATTTAGGAACTAATGTTAAAGATGGAATTGAAACGATCCTAATTAATCATGGCATTAAGACCGTTTTTAAACCTACAAGAAAAATTAAAAGAACATTTAAGGTCACCTAAAGGTGTAGCTTTGATACAAAACATACACACATGAGATTTTGTAGATTAGGTCAACCAGAGAAATCTGTGATAGCTTACCATGTCTTAAATAATTTAAATCATGACATTCAATTTGATAATATGGAAATATTGTCAGGACAAACTCAATTTTATGTTCGTTTACAACATGAAGTTATTGAGATATACAAACATAATAATTTCAATAGACAAGAAGAAAATCTCCATTCGGCATGTTATAATTAAAAAAAAAGGCATAGTGCGTTATTTACGTATAGGCCGTGTGTTGTTCAAGACTTTTCGTAATCCCATCACCAGTAACTTATGGTGTGATTTATAAAAATGCAAACTTTTCATTTCCCATAGGTACAATATAGTAATTATCTTGATCATGGTTAACGATCTTATTTACTGTACATTTACGTTACGTTATCTTTCAAAACTTATCTCTAAATGAAATTATATCAACTAAATCAAAATGGCAAATTATCTAAAATCTCTCGCAGATCGTTATGTTAAAGCTTTTCCTTAACAATACAAAAAATAATAATTGAACATTGTTGCTGTCGAGTTGCATAATTCCAAAATTCTCATAAAATAAATAAACTATTCGATATTCCAAATATGTGATCTTTTAAATTTCGCACTTCGTAAATAACAATAGCGTTGTGAGAAAGGAATGAGATTACATCTGATCTTACAGAAATAGTACGCTCCAAATTTCTTAACACTATTCCTATATTACAATTAAAAAAAGCAATCAGCGTATTATCTAAAACACACTAAATATATCTTCCTTACGTAAACTGTCTTATGTACAATTCAATTGGAATGACTCTTGCAAGATTCAAATTCTCCAAAATTATATCTTAGTTTTTAAATAATAAACGTAGAAAAGTAATTACCTTCATTCGCACAAAATTATCAATCGAAACCTTCCCTTCCCTCTAACAACGGTATAACGGCAATGCTCGGCAATTAACCTTTTCGGTATTTGATCGATGGATACCAATAACTTCTTAATCTTCTCGATTCTTACATTGTATTTACACGAACTTCAGTAACTAAAAAAGTGATTCGGTCACTTTTCCATCTGATTTAACGTATATATACACAAATATTACTTTATTTACAAGTGTTCTTTGACTTTTATATACACAAAAATTTATTAAAGCAATATTTATTTACAGCAGGTTCTTTCATTTGCTGGGGGTAGCTGTGTGCACGAATTTAACTAGCGAATATCCTGAACTTATATAACAATTTCCATACCCAAACTGGATAATGGACAATTCCCATAAGAGAAAGTCTTGATATCTAGAATTAAATCACGCACATACATCCTGTTTTTCAATAAGAAACCCTGTTATTCAAACAAATTTTCTATACTTCCAACAAGAATAATTCCGTACATAAGTGACTGGTGAACTTGAAATAAATAACCGAACTAGTGGAGTTGTGGTAACACGACCTGTTTAACATTCGGAATAGGTTCGATTTCCGTTACCGTCTACCTTGTATGAGGTTTTTGTAGGGGTTTTTCTTCATACACATATAGCGGCATAGTTACTGCGTATGCGCACACCATGTACGGCTATTTAGGCGAATACTGGAATAGTATTATCCCCCTCAGAACCATAATCCGGTTCCTGACCGACCCCCATCCTTAATCCCACCTTACATATATACAAAATGTATGTATGTATGCTGGAAATCCATGATTGTGGCTGAAGGAGCTTGGAAAGCTCAAATAGCCCGCCCTTCCCTTGGTGAGGGACTGAAATACGTGGCCTTTCTTTTTGAAATAAATGATGAACTATATGACCGCGACTGAATATTTCGTTATTAACGGCAGCATAAACAATTTATTCCCAAACAAACACTTAACACTTAAAAACACTTTTCAGCTAGAAGTGAAGTAGTTTTACTTCTATGTCGTAGATATCCTTGGTAATATGTGTTACATAAGTATAAATTTGTATTTTTTTTAGAGAAATATATTTGAGTTGTTTTAATATACTCTGTTCCATTTTATTTTGCATTAGAGCAGACCATGGAAATCTAGGGATTGTGTGGTGTCAAAAAAACAAATACTACCGTAGCTTGACTTTTGAAAATTGTAGGTTGTATTTTTAAAGTGAAACTAATGCAGCGTTGCAACATACTTTTTCACGCTATTTGGACATCGTTTGTACGAAAATCGTCGATTCTGGAATGACCTATTAAAAAAAAGGAAATTTTAGCCTTCACATCTTTAACGTCTGTTACCTACAAAAAATTGTATATTCTTTACATTAGTCATAAATGCCAATATAGTGTCATATTTAATACAATGAGCTATTTTGTTAACCAACTCTAAGTAAAAACTAATAAGAATGTCTACTTTTCTCACTCTTGCAAAATAAAAAGTAGGGGAGAAATATTAGAGAAATCCAGAGCACAATATCAGCAGTGATCCAATGTGAAGACCTGCTTGCGTGATAAAATTTATCTACTGTATTTTTCTCTCTCTTTGCTTGGCTATTACACATGATGTAGAGGTATGTTAATATGCAAACTAAGTTCTTCGTTGGCAAATTCAATGGGTAACCAGAACACCTATGTGTATTCATTTAATTTAACCTATCTAGGATATCCACAGCGCTTTTTCATAAGTTGGAACCGAAATGTATCCATTGAAGTCGTAGCTAAATGGAATTGACCACAATATTGCTGCCTTCATATCCACGGACAAGACCTGTCGAAAACCAAATATTTAAACGTATTTTTACTAACATTTTGGCACCAGACAGTGGGGTGTCATTCTAACTGCATTATATCACCAGAAGAATATGAATCCATATCACTATCTGAATCGAATTCTCCTAGTGCTATAATAACAAGTGGGATATTTTCAATCGAAACATTTCCCATACGTTTCTCCCAATCATTTAAAATAATCTTTTTCGTGTGCGAACAAAAATTTTACCGCATTGTAGGAGTACATTTGGGTAAATCCTCAAGCCATAATTTCTGAACTCTATCTTTCGGTGGAGGTGCAGAACTTATTTGGAGGTAAGGAAGCAATCGTAAAGCTTCATACCCATGCGTAATCAAAATATTATCAACTTTATAATTTTTCCATTTGAACCTAAAAGGTTTAATATTGTTCCGCAGTTGCTTTTTTGTAATTTCGCATTTCGCCCTTAATTTCGACCACGTGCGTAACCAACCACTGCTGCAGCTGATCTTTCTTACTAGAAAATGAGGGTTGCTCGTCTAACTACACCGAATGATACGGTGCATTATTCAAAACCGCCACACAATTTCCGGGTAGTCTGGACAGCGCAGAAATTAGAGGTTTAATCACCCAATTTTTAAACAGTTTTCCATTCATAGTTTTATGATAATCCCGATCCTCGTTCCCCGAATCGAGTAGATAGCCACAGTTTTACAAAAACTCTAAATTACACACCGCGTGTTAAATGGCGTACCTTTTACTTTCACTTTTAATTTTGGGCGGATTGCTTTTGATGTCACACCCAACGATGAATATCAGAACCATTTTGAAAAATTCATGTTTCGTCTAGATACACAAACCAGACATCTTGGCCTGAACTTTGCGACTGCAGAAATTTGCTGAAATACTTAATTTTGGCTATAACGACGTGTTTCATTTCACATGAAATGTTCTGTCTATTAACTCATTTGTGTTTGTAATCCGTTGATTACAAAATTCTAAATAATGCCGTTCGATCCCCATCAAAATCGAAATCTGTTTTAACGTGATGATAGAATTAGTCCATAGTGAAATATTTAGTTTTTGAATGAAATTTCCAAATTCGTAGGTGTAGATCTTTCATAAACGTGAAAACTTAGATTTTCTGCGTTTACCACAATATGACGACTTTAAATTTTCAGGTCTTGCCGTTATAATGCCTTCGATAGTTCGCTGTGAATCCTAAAACCAAATACATACTTAAAGTGCAAACAAAAAAGTGATTTAAGTCCTTACGCACTTGAAATATATCCGACCCAATGATAAGTTCCCCATTACTTTTCCCCGTTGCTTATAGCACCTTAAAATTTGCAACGTTGTACTCTCTGCGATGACTTCGTATTTTCTCAACAAATTATTAATTAAATATCAGGCTTGATCATTATATACGTTGCTTAAGTAGGCAACACAGCACACTTACTCTTGACACAACGGCGTCAAATTGACTTTTTGTCATTTTGACAAATGGAAGTACCACTACAGAAAAAAATACCATGGCCTGCTTTAATGCAAAATAAGACGGAACAGAGTATAGTTTTGTTTGTTGTTAGTAATCGAATGTCAGGTAGTACGAAAAAATATTGCATCTTACTGAATCTTGTGTTTAACGTGAGCTAGCTTTTGACATTCAGGTATCCAAGAACCTTATTGGATGTTATAATTGGCATAACACTATGAAAGAAAGAAAATTTTTCAAAAACTGAAAATAAAAAAAGTTTAATTGGCGTGTTATAAATTAACGAAAACAGATCTGAGAAACATTGAACCTTGTATCTTGTAATCACGAACACGTGCATTGATCTTTGACTTAAATTTGTGAAAAATAGGTCGTGTTGAGATCAATGGAATACATATTTGAAATTTCCACAATTGTATTGTTACAGTTATCAATTGAAAATGTTGACCTTCATCTTTGCAGTACGTTGAGGCTGGGTGTGAATCCGTCGGTTCTGATTTTATCCACCAATTCTGAGTCTCAGTTTTACCCAAGTCCTGGACTTAAATGAATAGTACCCTGGGCTAGACTCCGCTTCTTTACATGATGAAATATACAGTATATACAGTCCAGGATAAAATGGGGCACATGGGGATATTGGGAACAGTAAGTTGCGTATTTAGGTGCTTATGAACAATCCGAATTTACATTTACAAAAATTCATCTCGTTACAAAAATACAGTCCTAAAACGAAAAATGTGCGTTTGGATTGTTTGTTAATTGAATACAAGATTAAAAATAATACACCAGTTTCATAAAATTACAACAAATCTTACATCGAAATTACTGCTAAATTATATTTTCTGTTTCGAATACGAGTTCACTTAACCTATATACCTACTATATTTCTGTAGTAGGTATCTGTATTTAACTTACCTTTGTAAAGATCCCAGCATCCCCACATGGATCATTACATTAATTATATTAACTCTCCCATTTTCTGCATAAACAGTGGCATTCATTTACAATATTGAATTATTTACTATTCTTCCGTCGTAAGAAATCGTTTTTAGATTTCGATGCAAGAATCTCCAGCGAAATACCATCTCTAATACCTACAGCAATACGAGAAAATCTTAGTTTATACACCCGTGAACGCACTGCGATATGTCACTTTACCTTTTCACCCTTTCGGAGTTAGACCGACTCTGCCTTCCTACCAAATTGGAAGCAGTCTGATGTTCTCACCTGCATATCCAATCGGGGTCACTTGTAGTTTTCCCGATCAAAATTACCAGAATTTTTTTTGCCTAGATTATTAATCGATCCCGTCTGCAAAACACCAGCTCACTTAGGCACTGTACATCTACTCGGATGTATTTACGGCAAAAAAATAAACACCTACTAGAACACGAAACCCTACTCTATTCTTTTAGGTCGTCGCCTAAAAATTATACAGAATTCCCAGGGGACTGTCAGCAGGGTAAAATACCTGTGCGGATATTTTCCTTCCTCGCTTGTCTCATGTCCAACGCCTCTTTATTCCAACACCCTTCTAATTAAACAAAGAATGTATACTTGTTTGTTTAATTAACCACTTTAGCCACCACATATAATCTATATGCAAACGTCGCTGCTGGGGCCAGTACAAAAACTGCAGATAAATAATCGCATAATAATCTCCT
>JARFJB010002192.1:62500-65000 GCA_036346205.1 Vesta saturnalis
AAAATTCCAAAACGGCTTCACTCTCTGAAGGTGACCATGCAGTCTTCCTAACAACTTCTTTAGTTTTTTTATTTTTAGATTTTTTTTTATTATTTTCAGATATATTTATGTAATAAGAATTCTTATTTGAACCATCACTAATTAAATCAGAATCTGGAGGTGGCTCATCATCAACATGTGTTTCATTGTCATCCATTTCCATCTGCGGTAAATCTATCAAAAAAAATCTTGTTAAAACAAATATAATTTATATTCTACAATTTTGAGAACACATTAATATCGTATGAAAATGTTCGTCTTAAAACACCAATTGAATTATTAAAAACATTACCTGATAATTCAATTTCATTTAACTTCTTTCCTGTAAATTTGTTAGCTTCTCTATTGTCAACTGCCATTAGCAACCTGCTCACCTTTGTCAATTCCACCATACTTTCATGAAGACGATAGAAATCTCTGTGAATGCGGACATCATGCCCCAAATGGCTGGCAAGCCAATCGGTTTCGTTTTCTGTAAGGTTTATAATTTGTGTTACTGTAGCCACATACTTTCGCAGTTTTGTTGCATTTATATTTTCTGGTGATTGCAGCTGTGCAAGTTCACAGCATCTTCTAAGACAATCGTGTCCCCTCATGTATTCTACAGACGGTCCGTTTCTAGCAAATACATATGGATTTTTTTTGATATACCGGCAACAGTTCTTGTCCTTAATAGCAGATCTATTGCTAATTTCATGTCAGGCGTTAACAATACTGGGACACGTCTTCCTCGTTTTCCTGGAATTTCCACTATAGAAAAATGATCAGCAAGTTTTTTTTCAAAATGAGTCATTGCTTGTTTGGATTCCTCTGTGGTCTGTTCAGACCACATAGGTCTCATTGCGTAATGGTCAAGAGTCATTCGAGCCGTTTCTCCGGACCTCCTTTTATTAAATATTATTATTCTACTTAAAGTCAAAGATGCAAAAAAAGACCAGTTTGTAGTAGATGGTTGATTTGTTCTTTCTATCTCCAGTTTTAATCGATTCATTTCCGTTGTTAAATATTGATTAAGTTTTATTAGGTCACCAGTAATTGGTAGCAGTTGCGTGCAATTGAATTTTCTACTATGTAATGTGTTTAGTGCATTGGATGATACTCTAATGTTCCATTCAATATCCATTAAAGAAAGAAAGAATTCCAATTCTCTATTACGTCGTATATCACCTTTTCGCAGTGCACACCCTCTTTCATAGCAAGCACATTTTTTTAAGGAATGTCCTAATTTTAGTGCAAGTGAGGGAATTCTAAAATTTGGCCTAGCTGCTACAGTTTCTGTACATATACAAAGTGCTTTTGTTGCTTGCACAATGCAGTCAAAATTCTGAGGTTTTAAAACGTCACTTAGGGAATGCAACGACAATTTTTTTCTAATTTCTATTAATAATCTGCCAATTTGACGCATTGATTGCCTGATCAACTCTGATTGGGTAATACTGTATTTTTCGTACATCATAAAGCCATGTCTTAAGATGAGAGAATCCTCTTTACAAATTTTTGTAATTTCATCTTCTCGCATTTTGACAACGATATTTCCAAAAAATTCAGTAGAAATTTCTTTTCCATATATTGCAGCAAGCATAGAGTTGCTTTCACTAATCGGTTTTCTATTTTCAATTACTTTTGAGTTTTCATTGCATCTTTTGATATGATGAGAAATATTTTTTTTCAGCATAAAACCCAAGCAATCAGGGCATGGTCCATAGTCAAAATAAGAGTACTTAGCTCTTTCAAGTGGAGTAGGTCTCCTTAATAAAATAAGTTCTCCCTTTTAAGTTGTAACACTTCACAGTTATGATAAAATTACCCTCTCGCATTAATTTTCTAAATTCATGTCTTCGAACTAGAATTTTAGGCAACGCCAAAATTTTAGCCACTGCTGTGTCATTCCAATGCATAGAGATAAAATGCCTTGATAAATTAACAACTATTTTTGACATATGTAACAACAGTAACGTTTATTTCTGATACGCTTTCCAGTCTTCTCATTCCTTTTTGAACAGAAAATTTGTATATCATTTTCAATGCTAGAAGTTACAGATTCTTCAACGATTTTTGTATCTCCTTGTTCATTAATATAAGCACTTTGTTGTAATATTCTGTTATTCTTATTACTATCATTTTTTAATAAGGTGCAGTTTTTAATTTTATGAGAGTTATGTAATCTGTTTTCTTTTTGTAATTTATTTTGTTTGTATTTCTTTGGTTCCTTAAGTGAGTTATTTGAAACTAAACACCTTTTCTGAAACAATATGTCTGCCCAACTCAGATCTGTTGATTTGGAGGATTCGGAACTAGAGGAATAACTACTTTCGGTAGGCGGAATGTATTCATCTGCACTTCCACTAGAAAAAGGGTCTGATAATGAGGAGTCATTGCCAAAAAGTTCTTCACTCAATAATGTAGAATTGGTTACAGAAGTGCTGCATGTTTCTTCGGTAACATTAATTTTAATCTGTGG
>JARFJB010002192.1:70000-132500 GCA_036346205.1 Vesta saturnalis
AATACATACCGTTTCTCTCACAAATCAGTAAAAAGAGCCTTGAAAAAGACTTTTTATAAAGACTAACCGACAATAAATACTCGAGAAACACGAAAATAACCTGCCAATGCAAAATGTGTATGACAAATGTCAATTGTTTGCGTTTGGGAATGTACTGTAAGAGAGTTCTTAATGGTAATTGGACGAACGTTTTACCGCTATAAATTTTTAAATTTAGTTCACATATTTTCCGGGGTTTTTGTTTGCTTGGTAGCGCTGTACTCAGTAAGAAGATAAGCTTTGCCGCTTTGGCGTGTTTGTGTACTAACTGGAAATTTATATCAAACCGATTTCAGATGAAATGTTGTTTTTATTACTGTGTGTTACATGAGTAAAAATCCGACCCTTAGATGCTTGACGTAAATCCAAATCACAAATTCACCTGTAAGGGTTAAGTGAGAATTTTTAAGAGCATAATTTATTAAGGCTATTTTCTTGTGTTTGGAACATACATACAATCTGAATCTGCATAACAAATAATTGGTAGCTCATTATTATCTCTGTTAAATTCTAAACCCATATCAACTGTACCCTTAAGATAACGTAACACTCTTTTTAATCCTATCCAAACTTCTTCGGCATTGACATCCTGAAATCTACTGTAGTAATTTATAGAGTAACTTATATCTGGGCGTGTACCCAACTTTAAATACATTAAACACCCAATCAATTGTTTTATTGGTAGATTTACCTGATTACTTTCATCTACAAAATTTATTCTAAATTTTGGATCAATTGGTGTCATGCAAGGATTGCAGTTTTCAAACTTAAACTGTCTAAGTATTGATTTTATATATCTTTCATGGTTTAACTTTAAGATGCCCTTTTCTCTGTCATATATCTCCTTTATCTTTCACTTCAAATTTTCTTGTTAATATATTTTTACATTCTTCTATAGCCTTCAAATCGGGTGCTATCTCTTTAACATATAAACAATAGTCTGTCTCTGATCTTTCAAACCCCAAATTAATTAAAAACTCATTGATGTGGTTGTTCCAACACTTTCTGGCTTGCTTCAAACCATATAATGACTTTTTCAACTTAAAAACATGACCATCTTTACATTGTAAACTCTCTGGTGGATATACAAAAATTTCTTCCTTTAAATCTCCATTGAATAATGCCCTTTTAATGTCTAACTGTATAAAATAATTCATGTTCTGATTTCCAACTGATAACAAAGTTCGTATTGTAGACATTCTCGCCACTGGGGAATAAATTTCATAGTATTTAAAGCGAATTCTTTTTGGGCAAAACCCCTGACCACAAGTCGAGCCTTGATCTTTCTGTTTAAATGGTTTTGTAGCAAACACCCATTTAGTACTTAGAATCTCAGCATTTTCTGTAATATTCACTTCTTCCCATGTTTCATTTTTTCTTATTGAATCTATTTGCATAGCTTCTAACCACATTCTCTTATCTTCTCTGTCTCTCAAATCCTCTATACATTCTGGTGCATTTTCTAAGTAGGATATAGCATCAAAGGCCATATAAAGTTTGTAATCTACCAGTCTTTGAGGAATTTTTCTTTTTCTTTTAGTTTTCTTACTATTATCTTGTTATATTTGCTCTTCGGAATCTTCTATTTCATTTATCACTTCAAGTTTTCTATTATTTTCTGCCTGTTTTTCTGTTTTGTATTCTTTTATCTCGTTACTTTCTTGATCACTCATATGTATATTTACTCTATTCTCTTTAAAATAAAAATTCTTCTCATTAAACACAACATATCTTGCTACAATTATCTTTTGATTCTGTATATCCCATAGTCTATATCCTGTTGTAGTATAACCTATCATTAAACATTTTCTTGTTTTATTTTCAAATTTATCTCGAAATTGTCGTGGCACATTCGCAAAAGCAGTACATCCAAATATTCTCATATTTTTAAGGTCCGGTTGCTCTCCATTCCAAATTTCTGCTGGTGTTTTACATTCTAGATTACTGTGGGGTCTTATATTCATAATATATGCAGCTGCTCTAATAGACTCATTCCCAAACTCTTGTGGTATATTTGCTTCATGCATATATATATATATATATATATATATATATATATATATATATATATATATATAACGAATGTAAACCTAAGCACCGCTACAGAGGTATATGTTAAATATAATAATTCTTTACAATGTTATAAAGTAACTAAGATTCTATTTTTTGCTTTAAATTCAAATATTGGACATCTTATAATTAAAAGTCATCACCTTCACTTTCACTATCATCTTCACTCGACTCTCCAACATTGATTACTAGAGGTTTTACCATTTCGCCAGCTCTTTTTTGAACGTCCCACAACTGGCTCCATTCCTTTTCAGCATGTAAAATACACTTTTGCCACAGTTCTCAAGTTACTTGGTTTAATGAATCCTTCCATAGCGTAAAATTTGATGTCCCCATTGATGAACGATTTCATCAATTGCATACATTTTAGGAACTTGTAAATCCTTGGCAATTTGTAATAATTCCACTTTCAGCATATCATTCGAATGATGAATGTTGGGTTTTCTTAAAAATTGAAGATCTTCTTTCTTCTAACTACTTGAAAGTAATTTTTCTACTAATGTAGAATGATAACTGGCATTATCAAGAATTATCAAACTTGTACAGTACGATAAAACTTATTCGGTTAAAAATATTTTTAACAAATCGGACTATTTTAATTGCCGTTTCCCTTCTCATAGCGATTTGTTTTTTGTGCTTTTCAAATCATTATCATGTATGTCATGGTTTTCGAACGCTTCCCCGACTAAAAATCCACGTCTCATCCAAAAAGACAGGATCGTAACTAATTTCACAACTTTGATTAGCAAAATATTTTCGCAAAAATGTTGCTCGAGCCCCAGCAATATGAACCTGCTCCATTAAACGCCTTCTTCCATCGTCAACTTTGAATTCAAAACCAATTTTGTGTAACAATTGTTTCAAACTCGTTTTACTGAAGGTAAATATTTTATCTTCTTTAAGTTCAGTTTGGAGTTTTTCGATAGTAATATGTGAGCCTGAAATTAAACAGTGATTAACTCCATTTCAACAATAATTTCTGAATTATGTACCAGTTGTATGCATGGTGTAAATTTTTCGTTTCAAAACGTCTTTCACGTATTCGTCGACATCCTCTGACTTCGACACGCAGCCTATGTTTTTGCGGTGAATCCGGCGCCGATTTCCCAGATTCTAAAGCAAGAGCCATTCTTGCCTTTGTCCGAGTTCGCTGCAACATAATATTACATAAATATAAATTTAAATAGTGAAAATTATTAGTGTACCTGGATAATGGAAGTTAAAGGTAAAGTTGGCCCCCCGTTATCACGTTCCATCTCGAAATAATGCAGTATATTCATTAACATTACTTGAGTTTGGCTTTTCAAAGATTTACCTTTTAATGACATCATTATTTGCTGCAAAATAAATAAATGCATTCAATCAATTGGAAATACATTTTGCATTATAAACTTACCTCGTAATAGTGAATATTAATAATAATAGTTTTGAAAAAAACTGTTGTTTACAAATGCAATAGAAACTAATAAATTACGAAGCGAAAGATAAATTATTATAACTACAAAACACGGTGCGGTTATACGAAACGAAATACGACGAATAATTTGAGGTTAAGTAGCCAAGAAGACATCTGACAGCGTCATGCGCTTTGACTTTAGAATCGACATACATTTTTAAGTCCTGCATTTAAAATATATAGCAGACGTATAAATTATAACCCATCTTTCTTTAAGTGGGAACTTCGCACTAAGATAAAGGGAAACAGATGCATTTCATAATTATATCCCCATTCTCGAGTCCGTTATGAGACACTTCTCCCCGGCGCTACTATACCAAATTTACATATTCCTTAAAACAATTATATACCTCACTTTTGTTTTTTATTCCATAAACATAAATAAAATTTGAATAGTCATCTATGAATGTGACAAAATATTATCATTTTCGCGACTTAAAGGTGTAATTGGGCCTGCTACATCAATATGAACTATACCCAAAACTCTTTTTGCCCTAGATCGGGTACCAAAATTTTACCTACTCATTTTCCTTGTATACATGATTCACAAAAATAAATTTTACTCACTTTTAAATTGTCTATTCCATTTACCGTGTTCTTACTTACTAATTTATTTAAGTTGGAATTACACATACGACCTAGCCTTTTATGCCAAAATTTTAAATTTTCATTTTCTTGCTCTACGCTTAGACATTCACTAAAATCAATATCAAAACATATTTCATACAACTTATTTCTTTTGCCTACGCCTACTATATTTTTACCATTGCATAAAAGTACTTCATCCTTATCCAAAATAACCTTAATATTAGACATTTCTAATCGTTTAACCGACATTAAATTCTGACGTAAGTTAGGGACACAAAATACATTTTTTATTGTACAATTTATTATTTTTCCATAAATGTTATTGGTAACTTTAATGTTTCCGACACCTATACCTTCCATATAATTATCATTTTTTGCTACAGAAATTTTAGTCGGATTTTCTAAATACATTAAGTTGCTGAAATGTTTCTTTTCGTTTATTAGGTGATCCGTTCAACCGGAATCAATATAAAATAAGATTTTATCACTTACCCTAGTGTCTTGACTTGTCTGTGTATTTGTATTAATATTTGACATAAAACATAATACTATTTACTTGACTATCTACTTTCTGCACCAAATTACCACCTCGTCCTTCTTAACTGATATTTCTTCCATGATACCCGCCGTTTTGTCCTCCTCGATAACCTCTATTATTAGAACCACCTTGAAAAATTCCTCGAAAACCTCTGTAGTTACTCTGTTGGCCTCTAAATCCTCCGCGAAACACTCTATTTCCACCAAAACTTCGACTACTTTCATGATTTCCTCGACAACGACCTTGAAAACTACCTCTGTATATATTTTTACTTTTCCAGTCTCTTTGGAAATGAGGATCGTCTCCACATATACAACAACCAGTCTTGTTTGTTACTGAAAATGCTGCTGGCTTAACATTGTCTCGGTTTTCACTTTACCTACTGCTTTTCTTCTTTCCATTTCACTTCTCAATTTATTTTTATCCATTCAACAGTCAGGTCTTCAGTCTTCATATTTTCTAATATTGTGATTAACGTGTCAAATGATTGAGGCATCGCAAGTAATAAGGTACAAACCAAACCTTCATCTTTTATTTCTGCACCTGTTACTGTACGCTGGCGAACAACTTCTTCAAATTCTAACAAAAAAACCTCTACATCATCAGCCTTTTGTAACTTCATAGTCATCAATTTTTTTTTAAGTACCATTTGCCCCGGAATGCCCTTCTTTTCGTATCCCTCTTCGACGTTTTTCCACACACTGTATGCTGTAGTTTTATCTCTAATTAGATCAATCTGAGAGTCATCCAAACATTGGACTATATAAGATTTACATTTATTATCTTTAGTTTTTTTCCGTCTTCTTCTTTGCTTCATCAGTATATTTTGCTTCCTTAAACTCACTATTTATGCATTCTAAAACATCTTTTTCTTCAAATAATACATGCATTCGGAATTTCCATGTATGATAGTTACTTGAGTTAAGTAATTCTATGTTAAAACTATCCTTACTGTTATTCTCAGACGCTATTTTTCTCGTTTGCCGTTTGCCTCTTACCTTCTGAACTCCTATATAGCTAATTATGAATTTTATGGATAACCTTTTATTTTATTTTAAGAACACTACGGGTTTTCATTAACAATGAAGAAAAAACTTGAGTAAAAGACACTTTAATAAGAACAGCATTTTTCAGACATTTTTTTTTAACTAACACAAAAACTCAATCGGTCGGTAACCATAATAAAAAAAACGCTATTATAATAATTAGCGAACAAATTAGCAGACAAATTATAACGCTTTTACCTTCGGTGGACGGTTAGTTATTATCAAAATTGTCTGAGAGAGTCGGGAGGTGAACTGCGGTTGGACTATCGCGGTATAATCGGGTTACTCGAGCGCCAAGATAGGTAACTGGTGATATAGAGGCCTAGATTCCTCTTCGCGGAGAATTAAAGTAGCAAAAACAGTCCAAGTAGCGTCAGTGAAGATGTCGGTCTACCAGGGTTTCTGAAGATTTAAATCGGTGCCGGTATTTAAGACTTGTGTCGTTGTTGAGTCAGAAATGCGCGGTCTCGGTAGTATGACTCCAAAATAAATTCAGTTGCCAAAAAATAAAACTCCTAATACGGAGGTCGGAAGCAAATATTTGCTAAGCCGGATAAATAATAAAAAAACAGTTTTATAAGTTGCAAATTAAACTCCAGAACGATTCGTCAAACAAAAAAATATAAACCAAACTCTCGGTCTCAGTAAAGAAATTAATTTTGTTATCGCGGGTAAGTGGGACAACTTAAATTAATATTTCTCGGAAAAAAATAATACAACAAAAAATTGGGTGGTTACGGGCAGCTGAAAAAAAAACGCACTATAGTGCTTGGCGATATCAATTAATAAAATAAGTTTTCGCCAATGGTGGCGGGAAAAAAAACCTAAATTCCTGAAAAAAAATAACAAACAAGAACCAAAACGCATTCAAGACGGCAAAGAAATAAACTAATACTTTTTCATACGCGGTCAGCTACCACTAAACAAAAATTTCCCGTACGTATAATATCTACTAATATAAGATTTACTATTTGTATCTTATGTAAAAAAAAATAGCGGACGGTAATTTATCAATACATCGACAGTAATAGGTAAATTAAATTAATAGGCTTAATCAATAAACTTACTTGAATAGATCAGGGCACGCACACACCTTCACAAAACTCGTAATAATAATTTTTATTCAACTTTTGAATAGTCCAAAAGATATCGCGTTTGGCGTATTTAATAAGAAACTCGTCTTTTGAACCTGATATATTTTTATGTGAAATGGGAAATGTTTATATATTAAAATTGTGAATTTATGTAATTATAATGAAAATCATTTAAAGTAAAATCACTGCATCTTGCATTTTTTTTTTAATTATTAAAACTGTATCTAGGCTATTGTGTAAGAATTTATTCACTAAATTAATTTTTTGAAATTATAAAAATACCGGGCGGTCACATAAATAACAATTTGCCACAAAGTAAGTATTTATTTTTAAATCGTTACAAAATACTAAAGTTTCAAATAAAAATATTACAGTAAAGCATTATCATTATTAAGGAATCTACAACATTTTCAAATTTGAAAATTTTTTACTCCGGGCCTGGATAAGTTAGATAAATCTCATAAAGCTCATTATATTTTCGTTATACGTGACTATAAAATACGTAAATTTAAAAAAAATTACCATAGCCGTTTTTGAGAAAATCAAATTTGAGAAAAACAGCAATTTTAACCCCGTAATTAAGGGCAACATTTTATTTTTCTCAAAAATATTTACAAATCGTTCGAAAGCATGTACTTTTATTTACAAGTTGCGATTTTCAAATTGCAAGTAGTTTCTATGGTTTCTTACTGATAGCGCAAGCGCCGAAATGTATTAAAATCGCCATATTGGCCGCCATTTTGAATTTAAAATTTTTAAACAAATTTTGTTCGATCGGGGTTTAGGGTTACTATGCAACGGGCGTAATACCCTTAGATACTACTTTTGTTTGTTTAACCCGCTCCAAAGAATAGGATTTGAGTTCTTTTACACTTTTTTACAATTCCAACATTTCTGAATAAAATTTAATACCTGAGATGATTATTTTTTATTACGTTTTATTAAAAGATAACAAAAATATCATTTACTAGTTAATTTTTTCTTTGCTTGCTAATTAATTTCGGTTTGCGTAAATGAATTTTGAGATTTACGTTTACTAATCCCTTTCCTAATTGATTGCAACGGCTGGCTCAAAGTTAATATAAAGAAACGATTCTGTTATCATTGACCAAAGTTATGTTCATTCTGATTTATTTATTTATCGGGATTCCTATTGAGTTGATCTCTTTCTGTATTTATATATTCATTAATTGTGTAAACTTGTGATATTAATAATCTTTAGCAATAAAAGTAAATCAAGCGTTATACTCATTTAATTAAATTCCAAATCTGAACGAAAATGCATCAATATGTTGTTTACAAATATATATATATATATATATATATAATATATATATATATATATATATATGTACAACGTGATCAATCTCAAGTGTACTGTAGTGGTATGACAAAAATCCCTAGTTGTTAATATTGTTGTGTTTTGCAGTTGGCTGCTTTGGATTTTTAGTGTGGTTTTAGTCGTTTTAGTTTATGTCATATTATTCCTTCGTTTTTCACTTTTGTATTTTCTTGAGTTATTTACAAACTGTCTATATCAAGACAAATTATATATTCTGAATTTCAAATTTCTAAAAGACATGGTCATTCCATAAACATGTACTGTAAATTTTATTTAATTATTATGAAATTATAACATTTAAATACTTAAGATTCATTATTTTGTAATGATTTAATCCAATCATTAAATAATGTTTTATTTATTTTGTTGTATTTTATGGGGATGCAGTCTAATCAAATACAAAATAGTCATTATTTAAATTAAGATAATATTTTATAATATGTATAAGTTAATGACCTTCATACAGATTTGAAACTGATCGTAGTTTTTACTCGAACCATGCTCTAGAGTAGCTAGAGCAGTACAGCTTCTTACCAACCTATCAGTGGTACCAACTTAAATATTTTGATCACGTGGTATACACTTGAGATTGATCACTGTTATATATATATATATATATATATATATATATATATATATATATATATATATATATATATAATAATCAAACCTATATCTACAATAACCTTCTTAAAACTAACATATAACAAATAGAATATTTATCAGAATGAAACGTATTGTTTATCGTTTAATTGTGATTATCAAATGTAAAGTTTCGAGAAATCAAACAGAAAAAAGTTTTATTTATTAACACAAACAAAAAAAGGTTCTTACTTAATTTCGTTGAAAAGCTGATGATGTAATGCTGGCGTTTCTTTCACAGCAAAGGGGGCCTCAAATAGATCAGAGCCTGTTCTTCCGATGATGTTACCTACCGGCAGTCTGGAATCGTTTCTCTATTGTTGTCCTTATCTTTTCTTATACTTCTGTGCAGTTGAATACGCTTCTAATTTTCTTCCATCAGTTAATGATTATAGTAAATTGTTCGATAAATTGATACTATATAGTTTTTACTTAATCGTTCAGTTTTAACTACAAATAGCCTGCTCAACAAAATGCAAGCTATTTACAAACGCGAATGCTCCCTTTTTACACATCAATAAATTCGAGTTATTGACCTTTATACTTCGATTTCCCAATTTGGGTCGATTACTTTTTATTATATTTATTGTTCACTATTTAAACACAATTGATTACGGTTCTGAGACATATAAAACGCGTTATCCTCACTTATTACGTCACTTTTTATTATTTTAATAAGGAAGGTAATTTTCTACTTCTTCCTTATTACCGTTAATTCTTATTTGTAATTTTCGAACTTTGTAGGGCGGCGTGACTATACAATGTCGCTTAGACTGCGAATTCTGATCGCTTATTTTTATACGACCCTTTCTGTTCGCTTTCTTAACGCGCCTGTTTGTGATCGCTCACTGTATGCGACTCTCTTAAAAACTGCACATCATTATTATAACAGCGTCATTCCCTTCCAGCACATTAATGCACTTGCAAATGCCGCGTATTTTAAATATTTTCACGTTGAATATATAACTTATTGAAACAAACTCAAGCTTTTCATCTTAATATTAATTACATTCAAATACAAATAAACAATAACCATTCCTTTATCCAGAAAAATAATATATAAATATATAATCTCATATAATTTAACACGAAATTTTGATTTTTCTAAAGCTCCCGTTACAACTAACTTTTCACCAAAGATAGACTTTCTGGCTATAGTTTTGGGAATGCACCCCCAAAAAAACAACTCTCATTTCGCCCCCCATTAATTTATACATAACCTGCAGATATAGAGGTCCATGTCAAAACTCATTAAAATCGATGAAATAGTCTCGGAGACAGACATACACGAATTTTTTTTTCGTGAAATCGATGTTTTTCGACTCAGGGAACACGAAAACGTTGAAATCCGCGAAAAAAAATTTCACAATTTTTTTTTATTGCAATACTTTCTCTTAGTAAACGAGAAAGTAAAAAGTCATGCTGACAAATTCAGTTTGTGGCAAAACCTTCATCACAAGCTTTGTATTATTTTAAAGTGGTCACATTGTAATTATTACAATTGATAGATAAGCATACAGGAAAAGGAAAATCTTAGATTATTTAGGTTAAACTGATTGCTCACTTTTAAATAAATTTTTTAGAGAAAAATTAAATTTCTTAAAAAGTTATTTATTCAATATACTGAATAGATAATAATAAATTAATCAATTTGTACTTAGTTTAATACTTGCTAGATGGCAGTGTCAAATTACAATCTTTTCAGTTCTTGTAATTTTGTTTTCATATACATATCAATTTGTGTGTAATCTAGTAAAATATTTCTTACAGTTTCATGTAGTATTGTTGGCCACTCATCATCTAATCGTCTTAATTTTACAACAGCGTTACAAGTTTCTTCTAAGATAGAGCCTATGTAAGTCTTTGCTTTTTGTCTTAACAATAAATCATCCTATGCAATACAAAATTAATAACTATTTTATTAGTTTTCCACCGCAATACCTGTGAAAGAATTCCTCGTTTCCATTGCAGCGCTTCCTTTATAACAACACTTCTCAAAGCAGGATCGGCAGACAATAACCATTTCTTTGGACTTTGTTCTGCAATATTTTGACTAACATCCAATTGTAGCCGAATTAGGAGAGGTTGTAGTAAAGAGGTAGGTAAGGTCCATAACACAATATCACTTAAACTCTGGTATTCTTCATTCGCAGCACGTATATCTTCTTCACTAATCTTTACAAAATGTATACATATAGATGTATATACAAAATTATGTAAATCACACTTACTTCTTGCCCATTAATAAACCGTAAGCCCCAGTGAGCTAGTCGATAAATAGCATACGACTGCCAGTTTTTTTGAACAATAGCATTACCATCAGGTTCAATAACTAGAGATGAGAGTCCTTGTACTTCAGCTAAAGCATTCAATTGTGCTATATACTGAATATTAGTATCTTTAAATACAAAACTATCTGTGTTTGAAAACCGTTGTTTCAATTTATTTAATATGCCTACTATAGAATTGAAATTAACATAATTAAAATTCACAATGTTAACATCCTTCGCCTTTGACATACTCCAAGACTTATCAATAAATCTCAAAGCACCTTGTCCATAAATATTCAACTGGCGGCCACAAATTTCAATTAAGTAGTCTCCACCTATAATTTACAGAAATGTTTGTTTAGACTAACAGCACAATAGGTACTTAATAAAATCTACTCACCTTGTTCCCTATCTTTATCAAGTAAACTCTCAGTAGGAGACGGTTCTTTTTTAGATTTTGCTGTAACTGGTCTACTTCGAATTCTTGATTGACAGGGTCTGACTCTTGCAGAACATTTAATTGATTGACTTTTTGAAGCGCTATTATTACTTTTATCACTTTCTGCTGTGCTTGGTATCGTTACATTAGACGTTAATGTACTTGTTGACATAGTACTAGCATTGTCATTTATTAAATTTAATTCTGATTCTTCATTGCAGTTTTCTTCACTAACTCTAAAATAGGGTGATAACAAACAAAGTAAAGAAACTGTTACTATACATACTTATTTTCAGTAAGTACTATTTCTTCGTCACATTTAACTTCTTCACTTGGCACTTTATTATTATCTTCATTATCTGAACTATCTTCGCTTGAGCTAGAATCTGAGCTTGAGGTTGTACTTAATAGTGAACTGACAGGACTATCAATATTAGGACCAATACTTGAAAGACTTCCTGACAATTTTATATTTTCTGGCATTGGGTTTTCACTTTGTTGATCCATGTTATTGATTATAGGAACTAATATTGGCGGAAGTCGAAAAAATTCGTTACTAGAGGCGTTTGATGACGACGTATTTTGTGAATTTTCTGTATCTTGCGAGGATGTTCTGGCAATGCTCATTTTTTTATCAAATAAAAGAGGCGTTTTAGTTACGTTTCCCATTACACGAGCAACCCTATTACGATGATCATTATTTTTGAATTCTGATTTTGTTAAAGACGTTAATATAAAATCACAGTCAGGTTTAAGATTTCTTGTAATATTTACTGCTGTAGAGGTCTTTGTTGATAAACATTTTGTCTGCGATCTAAGAAGTTCCCAGTTTGTTCGTGCATTTGATATAACTTCTTCTCTTCGTACATTTAATCCTACATCACTTGTTAAGTCCATAAATGCGGAACTTGAACATTCTTTATTTCGTCTCCATGCCATTGCAGCTTTACGAACTTGGTCTGTTATTTGCATACCATTTAAAATAGTGAGTTGGGGTAAATAAGAAACTAAAAATGATACACAATCCCCTGCTAATGATATAGGGTTATTATCTACTGCTATTTCTCTGATTGATATTGCTCTTGCTAAACTGCACATATCTTCAATTCTGTTGACAAAAAAGAATGTTATAAAGTTTAGAAAGAAAAAATGTAGTGGGATTTTTCAAATAACTGTAAATGTGTATACAATGTTTGCAAATTTTAGGTAAGGTTTAGTTTCGCTTGAGAGAGGTCGTCATTATAGACCTTGGTCAACTAGAACGTAACACCGAACAACGTTTTAAATCAACCGCTAAGATCAACACCTACATCATCGTTCTTGTCACACGCCCTCACACCACAAGCGTGCTTAAATTCTCATTAAATTAACGTAACAAACGGCAACGTTATAAAATGTTTCGTGTGTTCTACTATTACTGTAATGTAGTGTATTGTTCCGTTGTGGTGAGGTAATTACGATAGTATTATGGTAAAATATGCAAAACTAAAAGTAGCTGCCATTTATAGTGAATTCTTTAATTAACAGAGATCTTCCACAAATCTTAACATAAAGAATAAGAAGTGTTTGATACACGATCAAACCGCACTGGGCACCGTGAACGCTTACCAAGGAAACCGGGTTGCCAAGCTAACTGCCGCAGAGATGGGGGAGTTCGATATAAGACGTAAAATGGTTGAAATGTAGGTTCAAACACCCTATACTGACCATAAAAAAACAAACAGACTATGAAAAATAGTCTCTAGGCGCCACTACAATCTAAAATTTCTCTGAAATAAACAGTCCTAGGCGAGTTGTTAAATTAATCCTACCTTATACTGTGGAAGAGTACGTTAAATTTCGTCTCTTAATAAATATATCTTAACCCCAAAACAACAAACACACACGTCAATTCAATTTTGAGCATCTTTAAGTTCAATTAATATTAAAAGTGAAATTATCCAAAGCCTAAGATAACTTTGAAACATATACGTTAAAGTAAACTTATTGATTACACCCTGTACATTCACAAAATCAAAGTAAGATCATTGAGTATATAATATATGTACTCAATGGTAAGATGTTATCTGGATACTATAGGTGGTTATGGACTCATTTGATGTCTTTTTTTTTCTGATTTCAAAAATGTATAGCTTTGTATGTTTAATATCATTAGTTAACTCATAATTTTCAAAAATTTGTAATTATAGTATTTACTAAACAAATGCAATGTTTGCGGTGTTGTGCTGTGACAATTAAAAACAAAGCTCTTCATTGATTGACTGTCAAATAGTAGATATTGAATTATTTGTTGTAACCAGTTGTAGTTCGTACTTAAATAGTGAATATTAATTGATTAATGGCTTATTCTTCTGAAGAAAGAAATGATATGCTTTTTTTGCTATTACGTGTCTAATAGAGACGCTAATGCTGCTACGGATTATATCTTCAAACTTATATGGAAAGAAGACAGCCCGTTGTGAGATTATTTGCCAAATTCGAATCGAATTTAAAAAAATATGGGGCTTTTACTAAACCTCAATATTTTAAAATTAATGTTAACACTGAAACAGAAGAACGTGTTTTAGTTTACGTCTAATTTAAACCTACTACATCTCTTCGTGAAATTGCGAACGAGTGCAACACTTCCAAAGATGAAGCCCACGCTATTTTGAAACAAAATATTTTTAAGCCATACTATTTTCATACAGGAAATACATTGTACGTTGAAGATTATCAGAAAAGATTACGTTTTGATACACGGTTGATTAATGAAAGTCGAGCAAACAATCAATTCTCGAAAACCATTCTTTTTACCGATGAAGCAAAATTTACAAACAACGGCACCTTCAATAGAAAAAATCATATTCAATGGTCCCAAGAAAATCTTCATATTACTGTTGAGAGGAGAGATTAATATGCTTTTTCAGTAAACGTTTGGTGCGGTATTATTGGTACCAAAATCCTTGGGCCGTTTTTTTATGAATACGATTTAAATTCCGAGAGATATCTAACTTTTTTACGAAAGGAATTTGAAGAAATTTTGGATGACCTTCCGTTGAGCGTTATTCAAAATTTGAATTATTTTCAACACGACGGGGCACCAGCACACAATGGATTACTTGTGTGTAACTATTTACAGGAACGTTTTAATAATTGGATAGGAAATCGAGGTCCAATAGCTTGGCCGTCGCGATCTCCAGACTTAACCCCCCTGGACTATTGCTTGTGGGGCGCAATTAAAGACAAAGTGTACCGAGTAAAACCTGGTAGACGATTAAAAAAATAAAATTCGTGTTGCTATACAACAAATTAGAACCCAAAGTTTATTAAAAGTTCAAAACGAAAGTTTAAAACAATGTCAAATATGTGTTCAAAATAATGGAGGGCATTTTGAAACACTTCTATGATTGTGTTATCTGTTTATATTGTTTCCTGTTACTCTTCGTTGTAAGTTAAATTAATTTTATTTAATTCACTTAATGTAGTACATTATTTCTTGTTGTTTCCATAAATTTAGTAGTAGAATATGAGCTTATTTTGTTATTTAAATGTTCACGGCACACACAATGATTATCTTTTTGTCCCGAAATGATCTGCGTGCCATATTCCAAAGAGAAAAAAGTAATTCATAACTTGTGTGATAAGAAAAACTACGTTATACATTGCCGATATTTAAAACAATGTGCAAAACATGGAAAAATTGTTACTCGTGTTCATAGTTTTACGCTTTCGCCAAAGTCCTTGGTTAGTAGCATACATATACCTAAATACCGCTTTCCGAAATCAAGGAAAGAACAAATTCGAAAAAAGGTTTTTTTAAGGACATGAACAACGAAGTATTTGGGAAAACGATGGAGATCGTTGACAGAAGAAGAGTAATCAAGTTATTAACGCATCGGGAAAATAACGGCACGTCGCAAAACTGCAATTTAAAAATTTTATGAAATTTACTGACAAATTATTCGCGGTGGAATTGTCGAAACAGGTCGTTACGCATGACAAACCCGTATATGTCGGATTTAGTACTTTAGATCTTTACAAAATTGTAACGTATTGATTTCTTTATGATATATTACGCAGTCATTACGGTAATAACGTAACGTTGCTCTATACGGCTACAGTCTCATTAGTAGTCGAAATAAAAACTGACGATATGTATGCACACATGCGGAATAATTTGCATGGATATGCAAAAGCTTGTAATTTTGAAATGCATATGTACTTAGCAAATAATGCGTTTAGAAGAAAAAAAATTGAACAAAAAAGTGAAATGTAAATGTAACGAAAGACGGTTTCAAAAATAAATAAATCATTTTAACATGTCTTGTATTTCTATGTAATAATGAATCAAGTTTGTAATGTTAAAAAAAGCTTGTAATTTTGAAATGCGTTGTCCATAGAGTTATGTATGAATTAAAATAAAATAAATGTTATAGAATGATATGCAATTGTGTAATTTGTAATGCACAAATCCATTGCGTACGCTTCGAAAATATGCATTGACGGTAAATCGTTTCTGTAGTGTAGAAAATTACGAATAAATGTTAAGACATACGTCCTAAAAAATGAGAAGAGACACAGCACGAGTCGACGAGGGCATCCTTTTATGCAGGGGTGAGGGGGTGGGGTCCTAATAATAACCCTCTCCTCAATTTTTGAATTTTTCCTTTCCAATCAAAAATAAACTTTTTGAAAACATGATTGCGTTTTACAAGTGGCACTTTTTAATTGCATTTATTATTTTTTCAAAAAATTGGCTTCTAAACTGACTCATTCAAATTTGAAACGCACTACTTTTTGCTCTACTTACGCACACGCATTCAAGTGTTTAAAATCGATTGGGAAGACAAAAATTTCCAAATTTCAAGACACAAGAACACGTATACTTTAATTAAACTGCAATGAGAATCATATATCTGAACAGATATATGTAATAAACTTATTACATTGGTACAAATCAAGCTGTCTTTGTTTATAAAGAAAATAAATATATTAACATATCATTTTCTTATTTTTACTGTGTGCCAATGAGTTTCCGTTAAAAATTTGGGTGTGGTAGACGTCATACATCTCACTTATGGGTTGTGTGACCTTGAGACGTTAGTAATTATGTTGATGTATAAACGTTTCACCTTGGTATTGTACAACCTTGGTGTTGTGGGACCTTGAAAATGTGTTGTTCAAGAACTCTCCAAACTTACCTACTTTATTCAATGATTAGAGTCTATTTTCTTGAAAGTGGTTAAATTGAAGAACGTTTCGAAATATATATTTTTTAAAAAGCAACAATCATTTAGTTATTAAGCAATATCGATAGTATTTTATTTCGCAACGGAGCAAGTAAGGTCTCACAAATCTCTTTAGCTAAATAACTAGTATTCGAACATGTGTCTGACATAATAGTAATTTATATTACAAAAGCGGAAACATGTTATAGCGTAACGAACGTAATGTGGCGCAATGCTAGTCTGAGAGCGGCATGGAAGCTGTTTTCAGATCGAGTAATACAAAATGCAATAAAACAGTATATTGAGTATCAAGAACAGTAAGGGACGTTTACCGGTCGACGGCCATGTTTGGAGGCTTAGCAATAGCGGTTTCTAAATGTGACATGTATACCAGTTTAATTTATGAATACCGATAATTTTTTTGCACTATCAATCAAGTAAGTAGCACTTACAATATGTCGTTCTAGGGAAGTAGGTTATATTTACACATCCTCTTCAAGTTGACATGGCATCAGGGATATAATATTATTTCCCTAGGGAAGTAACTGTATGACAAACGGTTACTAGTACCAATGCAAATCCCAGTACTTAATTTTGCTACTCTCTCTCTCTCTCTCTCTCTCTCTCTCTCTCTCTCTCTCTCTCTCCCTCCCCCCCCTCTCTCGCCGTGTGAATCTGTTGGACTTCGTGCAGTCGCCGAAGGATATCGATCATTTTCGGCGGCCATTTTGTACGCGTGACTTGTCCACCATTTTGTTGTGTCGACCATTTTTGTTTTGTCCGCCATTTTGTCGATCATTTTTGTAATTGGCGGGAAATGTGAAATAGTATTCTATTGTGTAGTTTTTAATTTCAGCCCCTGTCAATTATGTCAATTTAAAAAATATGAAACGCAAAGTACTACCGTAGAATGGAGATACTTTAAATTACGGGTATACTTTGACTATCACTTCCCCCTAATGCAAAAAAACTCCCCTTACAGTTAGTTCTCGAACGTGATCAATTTCTCACACTCAGGTTACACTTGCATGGTCCTGACAGCAACATTCAGTGGGCGCGTGGTTTAGTCGACTGTTGAACGCAGACGAAGCGTGATACAAGGTCAGCGATTATTTTACGCGTTTTTTCTTAGTGAAATAACTTATCCGCTGCAAAGGTAAGTTTTCAATCATATTTTTTCCTTTGATTTTATGCTTTTGTTTGACTATTTGTGCCATTGCTTACATAATTAAACCAGACATGTATGTAGAAACAGCGGCGTAACAATTATATTTAACGGCTAGGGTAACTTTGAAAGGAGGTATGGCGTAACGTTAATCACATGCGTGTGATCAATGTTACCCCAAGCGTTTTTAAATAAAAAAATGTTGTTTTTTTATTTTCGTTTTTTTCTTTCAGAAAATGACTCGTAAACACAATACATCTCGTTCCAATGCAGATTATTTGCCAGAAACGTTGGAAAAAATCTTTGAGGAAATAGCCAATTGAAGTTTAAGAATTCGAACAGTATCTGACCAGTACAGTATTAAGTGACGAGGAGGAGCAAGCAATTCTCCAAGCAGCAGCAAAATGCGGAGACTGGGGCTTTCCTTTAACCCTATTCGATATACGCATGATGGCAAAATACTTTTTTATATAGAAAAGGAGTTGTTATTACCAGATTCCAAAATAATATACCTGGAGCTGACTGGGCAAATAATTTGCTTGAAAGGCACAAAAACACTTACGGTTAAAGAGTAGCAACTAATATTAAGATATCCAGAGCTGCCGTTCAATAGAAAATTTAGAACAGTTTTTCGATAATATAGAAAATGTCATTAAAAACCTCCCTTCATGAAACATTTAATTACGATGAACACAACCTTACGAACGATGCAGGGAAGAAAAAGTTCGCTTACAGAAAGGGGGTTAAGTACCCCGAAACATTAATGAACCAGTCGAAAAGTTGTACAACAATAATGGTTTGCGGATCTGCACATGGAACTTTGTTGCCACCCAATGTCATCTATAAAAGTGTTCATTTATATGACACATGGAAAACAAATGGTCCTGTGGGAGATCCATACTGTAGAAAGGCTTGTTGCAATCAATGAGCACGTTACAACCACACCTTAAGTAGATGGTTAGACGATGAAACTTTTAGGGAATGGTTCAAGAAGGTATGCTTGCCACATGCTAAACGTTTAAACGAAAGCTTTGATAGGCGCCAATTTATCATCGCATATGGACCTCGAGGAACTACAACTGTGCAATGAAAATGACATTGATTTTGTATGCTTAGTCGCCAATTCGACACATTTGCGTAAGCCACTCTAGGTGGCATTCTATGGTCCACTGAAAACAGCTTGGCGTGCAGTGTTGTCGGATTGGAAGCTTCAAAACTTGTGGTTAAATACTGTGCCAAAAGACATGTTTCTTACCTTGCTCAAAAAATGTTTAGATAGATTAAACAGCGTAACATTACGGAATACTAATGATGGATTTCGGGCTTGTGGCTTGTTCCCACTTAATCGAAACGCAGTTCTTCAGAAGCATCCTGATAAGGAAACAAGGAATCCAGGTGAAATCGTAGAATCTTTTAAGAGAACAAAGATTTGACGGGTCTAGGCGTCTTAAGAGGAAGAAGAAACGACCTACTGTTCCACTAGGATGCAGTGTAGGTAGTAGAATTGTAGTACGTGTAAAATGGCTTATAGAAAAAAAGATACGGTTCCTTTTAACCAGTGTTAAACCTCTTTATAATCGTAATGTAAACAAAATGCGTAAATACTCAAACACGTAAACATTTCGCAATAACAAAAAATATAGAGAACTAATGAAGTCGAACATTCTATCCCACGGTAGCGCGGGGTATATAAAACAATATAAATACGTATTTGTAACAGTAGTATAAATATTCAAAACATACCGGATGTGATTAAAAAAACAAAAATGTACAGCTTAAGATTGAAGTAAGCGGTCAGTCCCTGCTTAATGTTATATAAATGCTATAAGTCCTCTTTTTATAACAATACAAACATAACCATTGTCATAAGAATTCGCTTCATTACGTTTAATGAAAAAAAAATAACTAGAACAAATCAGCATAAAAAAAAATATTAAATTAAACAAAACAAGTAGCTAACTGTAATTCGGAAATATAAATTAAAAATAATCAAATCATTTGGTCACAAATAAGTAACAGCAAGTCCGGTACGTGTACGTGTGCGTGTCCGTGTTCGTGTCGAATTGGCATTTCCCCGAGTAATGTGGGTTAGAATGAAAGTGGAGTTTCGAAAAATTTTTTTTATTGCATTGTTGAACGTGTGTAAGCCTAATGAAAGAGTGGTAATATTGGGAGATATGAATAGTTGGATGGGTGTACAGAGAGAACATACTGAACACGTTCTAGGAAAGATCGGGGACCAAAGAGTCAATGAGAATGGAGAACGCCCTGTGTGGAGAGAAGCTTGTTTGTATCTAATACGTGGTTTAAACATTAAAATGTGCATATGTATACATGGCAAAGAGGCGAATTTAAAAGTATGATTGGATTGATAGTGTATGATGAAGGACTTAGAAACCTGGTGAGAGACACAAAGAAATGCACGGATCGGAGTGTGGATCGCACCACTTTTTGGATGTATCGAGATGTTTAGGGTAAAAGTGGGTCTGGAGAAGAAATCAAGCGTAGTGCAAACGTCCAGAATTAGGGTAGACAAACTGGTAGACAATGGTGCGAGAATGAAATACGCAGATGCTGTGAGTAAAGAGTAGAATGTGAATGAAACGGTGTGGAATGAACAAATAGAAGACACTGACGTTGAAAGTGCATGGATAAGCTTAAAAAACTGTGTTGTCAATTGTGCCGAGCTGATATGTAGAAGAGCGACTGTAGGTAGACAGAAAAAATGTGCTTGGTGGAATCAATCGGTAAAAAAGGCAGTATGTAAGAAACAAGATGCGCACATGGCAATCGTTGCTGCAAAAAATGAGGCTGAGAAAAGACGACTGTATGAGGTGTACAGATAAAGAAACAAAGAAGCGCAGGAGGAAGTGAGAATAAGCAAAGAGGAAGTGATAGCTGTGGAAGGAAAGAAAATGCAAAGTGATTTTGAAGGAAACAAAAAACTCTACTGGAAATGGGTCAAGAATACAAAACGTGGCCCAAAACAGAACGCTGCAGGGGTGATGAATACGAGTAACGAAATAGTATGGGACGATTGTGAAGTGAGGAAATGTTGGCAAGAAGATTTTGGAAAGCTGTACAGTAGTGAGGAAAATAAGACTGAAGGGTTAAATAAGGAGAATGTAGAAGGAATGGTCAATGAAACTGAGAAGGATATTAGCATACATGAGGTAGAGAACACTGTAGGAAGGTTGAAAAACGGCAAAAGAGCAGGCGTAGATAAAATTACTGGTGAAATACTGAAGTATGGAGGAGAAAAGCTTATACGAAGATTGTGTGAATTTTTCAATGTGTTCCTTAAAGGTGGAAAAATGCCAAGTGATTGGAAGAGCGTGATCATTGTACCACTGTATAAGGGTAAGGGGAAAAGGAGTGATAGCAAGAACTACAAAGAAATAAGTATTTGGAAGAATACTGATTGATAGAGTACGGAAACTACACAAACTAAGATTTGGGATGTGCAGTGTGGCTTTATGCCAGGGAGAGGGTGAGTTGATCAGACGGTTGCCCTCTAGCAGGTGATCGAAAAGTGTTTAAGTGTGAAAAGGAAGCCGTACTGTGCGTTTGTAGATGTGGAGAAAGCATATGACAGAGTAAATAGGGAGAAGCTGTGGGAAATATTAAATGATTATGGCGTAAGTAAAGGTCTAGTAAACGGAATAAGAGCAGTATACTACTGTAGCCGGGCGTGTATCAGGGTGAGAGGAGGTGTGAGTGAATACTTTAATACAGAGCAAGGAGTGCGACAAGGCTGTGTGATGTCACCGTGGTTGTTCAATGTATACATGAATAAATGTGTTAGGCAAGCATGTACCTATACAAACGGTGTAATGGTTGGTGACATAAATGTACGACTTCTGGTGTATGCAGATGACAGTCTTATTAAGTGACAGTGCGGATGAATTACAAACTGCTCTGCAGAAGTTTGATACAGACTGTGAGAGCATGGACCTAAAGGTAAACGTGAACAAAACTAAAATTGTGGTGTTCGAAAGGTGAAAAGGAGAGCAGAGTATTTACTCTGCAAAATGAAATTGTGGAACAGGTGGGCGAATTGGTATATCTGGGTAGAATGTTTACTGCAGATCGTACAATGGATGGCGAGATTGGATGAAGGGTCAATGTTGGAAGGAAAGTGATTGGAAGTATGTGCACGATAATGAGAAACGAGAGCATGGGTCTAGCTGCGAAACGAGCAATCTATAATGGCGTGTTCGTCCCGTCAGTACTGTATGGAAGTGAGACATGGGTATGTCAAAAAAAGCACGAAAGAAAAATAAATGCCGTGGGTATGAGATTCCTAAGAAGCGCATGTGGTAAAACGAGAAGGGTCAAGATAAAAAATGAATGCATAATGACGGAGTGTGGTGAGGAAAAGACGATGATGGATAGATATAGAAGTAATACATTACGTTGGTTTGGTCACATTGAAAGAAGGAACAACGCAAGATTAACGAAGCAAATGTATGTGGGTAAGGTTAGAGGAAACACCGGGCCTGGTAGGCCGCGTAAAACGTGGCTGAAAATTTTTAATTATTTAATTGTAATCGAAGCATTGTCAAAAAACATAAATTTACCTTCATTAATAAATATTTATCGTCAGGAGTTTTTGCTATAAATTTACACAGGTCTACTCTTCTAAATGCGTTTTTGTTTTCTTTGGTTTATATCCGACAACTTGTTTTTAAAAAAAATTTACCAATTTTGGCGTCTCTGTTTACGCTGCCTGTCAAAGAAAGTGTGGTTCGCAACATATAATATTTTGACCAAAGATTCAAAGAATTAAGCAAAATAAAAATATGCTTAACATAAGATCTATAGAAGCGTGTTTGTCCCGTCAGTTCTGTATGGAAGTGAGACATGGATATGTCAAAAAAGCACGAAAGAAGAAAAAATGCCGTGGGTATGAGATTCCTGAGAAGCGCATGTGGTAAAACGAGAAGGAGTAAGATAAAGAATAAGTGTATAATGAAGGAGTGTGGCGAGGAAAATACGATGATGGATAGGTATAAAAGTAGTACATTACGTAGGTTTGGGGAGATTAAGAGAATGAACAACGCAAGATTAACGAAGCAAATATATGTGGGTGTGGTTAGAGATAAGGATGGGTCTGGGAGGCGGCATAAAACTTGGCTGAATGTAGTAGAATGTATGATAAAAGAAAGGAAGATAAGGAGTTTTAAAAATAAAAGGACGTCAGAGACAATGTATCAATCTTGCGGAATAAAGGGAGTTTGTAGAGATAGGAAAGCATGGAGAAAGATTGTGAATGAGAAATAAATAAGAGGCAGGGATTGTTTTGCCTACCCCGCAAGGGAAAGGCGTGAAGGTTATGTTATGGTAATCGGTACCTAGCACACCAAAAATCGATGTTACAGTATTTTTTCGTAATTTTTATCTTTACCAACAAAAAAGATATTTAACTTTAAAGAAAAAACATGATCAAAGTATCCCCATTCTACGGTATTATTAAAAGCTAATATTCAAAATCTTTAATCGATTAAATACTATTAAACCGTAATGGCTTCATATTTATCGTTTCACCACTTCACTTACTTACTACAAGTAACAACATTCAAGAAAGTGGGCATGAATTTTTAGTGTAGTCTAGGGGGTTAAGTTAAACAAAATAGGAATACTGAAAAAAATAATATTCGAGACTGTTCAAAGGTAATTAGTAAAAAATAAATGAGCGCTTATAAAATTCTAATGAGCACAATGTCCTACATGTCTCCTTATATTGTAAAATAGAAGTTTTATACCTGAACAACTTACATTTTCAACTATATGTGAAAAATAGCATAATTATATTTCTATGTAGATTAACTACGATTACTAACACAACTAATTACACATATGGTACGGAACGATACTTACGTATGTATTTCATTATTACTCAAAAACAATTTTTGTAGGCTTGCTGTTTCACCAAACCCTAACAATCTTTTGAGTCGATTTCTTCTTAGATTAAATTCTTGAAGAGCAACTAAACCTTTCAAGTCAGAAATACCAATACTTTTTATCTGATTTCCAGCTAAATTTAAAACTTTGAGCTGGGTTAAAGATGATAATCCACTTATATTCATAATTTGGTTCCCATGCAGATCAAGTACTTCAATTTTTATTAAACTCTCAAGTCCTTCAATTTGTTTTATCCTAAAAATAATTTAATTATATAATAGTTTAATACATAAAATAAAAAAAGCAATTACTAGTAAAAAGAAGCGTAGCATGGCCGCTTTAGACAAGCAGCTTAATTAATTTTAGGTATGCAATTTGAGATAATGAACGACAACATTGTCAAGAGTTATTTATAAAACAAACCTTTGCATGACAAGGTATCTTTAAATTTTAACTGACAAACTACAATGAATATTTAAATGAATTTACATTTATATACTGGGTATTATATCTACTAAATAAATAAGTATGCAATAGGTATGATTTTATGAGCTTTTTGAGGTCAATAACATAAAAAATTATATATACAAGACCAAACCACGTCTTATTGATTTCTGTATGCATTCACTACTTTACAAAATTTGTAGTTACCACTTGTAATCTCCCTAGTGCTTGGATTATTTCCGGATATTTTTTCGAGTCACAAATGTTTTGAAAATTATAGAATTTTCTCAAAATACTCGTGAACGAGAAGAAATTTTCGGTAATTAATTCAAGCACGTGGGGGGTTCAGTAAGAAAATATCCCAAGAATATCCGTTGCTATTGACGACGGGATATTTTCAATATAACTTGTTTACTGAAAATGTATGATTGATACAATAATTTTCTGATTTTAAAATAAGTTAAAGAGGTAAGAGTATACGATTGATTCTCATTTAACGAGCGAAATTGAGTCCGATGGGATCTGAAGGCCTAAACATTCGCGAAAGTTATGAGAACTCACACAATAACATTAGATCTACAGTATCCCACTTTAAAATTATAGATTATAAATAAACTTTTAGACGTACTTTGCAAAATATAGTCAACATCATTCCGATAACTGTCCCAAAGCACTGTTTTGTAAACTTTTAATGTTTTTATCATCCAGTAGGCACTTCCCGCCCGATTCATCGCGGTCATTTCATCGCCGAGCCATCTCATCGCTGGTCAACTCATCTCCGAGCCATCTCGTCGCCGAGGATGACCGAGAAATGGTTGCAACAATCGCGCGTAAGGAATAGATTTTTAATATCGTGGTATTCACTATTTTACTTTAACTTTTATATTTGGTGGGAAGGTATAAACACACTATAAAAATTCGACAGAAACGAAATGCTGTAGAATAAATTTATTTATTAAAATTAAAAATTGTTAGTGGACCAACAAAACATACAAAAAATCTCGGATATTGTGCAAGTGAATGTTAATGTCGGTGAAGTATGCTTCATTGTCTATTAACCCTCTAACTGCAAGATCCTAAAAATTATCTCTTTTCGTTAAGCCGCCAGGCGAGAAGAGGTAAAGGGACCCTCAGGGGACCCCTGCTGGTTGTTGTTTTGAATGGTTCTTATTGAAATAATGCAGAACCATAAATAGAAAAAAGTAGATGTGCATTATTTTTTATGATGATAATTGTAAAAGCAGTTTTTGGCATTGGAGCAGCACAAGTGAAGATCGTATTTGCTACACACACACACACGCACACCCACACCCGCACACGCACGCGCACACGCACACGCACACGCACACACACACACACACACACACACACACACATTGAGTTTCCGACACTTTGTAAAGCTTGCATTTCTTTACCCCCTTCTTTGTTCAGCCAGAGTGGAAAGTGATCAATACCGTCGAAGCGAAGGGCATCAATGGGATTTTTGTCTTTTTTCCAATACCAGAAGCGGTCGTCTGTGGTGAGCTCTGTTGTGATCTTGACTCATTCCGTATTGAAGGTCGGCCAACTGGACGTTTTTCGCTGAATGTAACAAGAGCAGCATCAATTTGTTCTCTAAATTCAGGTAGCTGCAACAGCTGGTCCTTTTCAGCTGAAATATTGCATTTTTGGCATGTATACGATGGTATAAAATATAAAAATTCCTTGCAGACATTTCGATCAAGTGGTCTAAGATACGAATCATTGCATTTAGGGTTTTCGCTCTGATGTGGTAGCGGCCCATCAATCCATCCAACAGCTCGGCTCCACCCACATGGCTGTTATACTCCCGAATGATCTGCGGGCAGTCGACTTCGACGTATTTCTTCTTCATTCGATCATACTTTTGCAGCGTGTTGGTTCGAATTTGCTCTCGTAAATGGCTGAATTCCAACGTAAGTAGATGCCCGTCGCACGTTCTTCGTGTCTTTCCACAAAACTGTGCTGATATCAACACTGTACGGAGAGCTGACATATTCAACCTAATATCCTCTTTCTTCATTCTTAGTGTCTTTTTCTAACGGAAGATTGCAGTTTGGAATTCGATTCACTTGCATTCTACCTAGGCTATAGATTCCTCTAGCACGTAAATAAACCAACAAAAGTAGCGACGTATAGAAATTGTCGAAGTAAACGATATGATGAGCAAAGTTCTGTATGGTCTGTGACAAACGTACAACGACGTTTGATGTGCTTCCCAGATAAGGTGCGCCAGGAAGAATTACGTTGACGACTGCACCGTTGTAAATTTCAAACCGATATGCATATCCGTGCGAATCACGGAGCACAGTTTGATGCCCCAGTTGTGCGGCTTCTTCGGCATATGTTTTGATGCTTGAGTTTAGTCGAACACATTTGCTCGTCAACACACAATCTAACAGTCTCTGGAATCGAATTAAAACGGCGGTTGATCTTTTCGGTCAATTTGCGCATGCGAAATAGTGGATCATGGCTGGCCTTTTCTAATGCGTTGCGTTTAATCCTGAAACGATGTGTTTCTTTATTGCCATGAACTTCTTTACAGGCATCATATTCTGGATGGGCGCAAACGCGTTTTTGGCCAAGAAGCTCTCGAGATTGGGGTATCAATAAATCGACATGTACAACAAAATTCCTATGTATTTCCGAATCTCCTCTCAGTTCGTTTCTTGGGCCACCATATCGATAATGTCTTGTGTGAAGAAGTAGTTAAACAGTTCCATCGGTGTTCTTAGTTCTTTTATTGACGATGGCAACTGTGAATCTCCTTGGAACGCTACTTCGTTTACATGCAAGTACATTGGCTGCTTTCGCCACGTTATCTTGGTAAATTGGTCCGCATCTTTTGCTATATCCTGAACAGTTGAAAAAAGAATCAAAAAATGAATTACGATTTTGCTAACGTAATAGTATAATTACTACCTGGGCCAGTAAAACTACCAACAAGAAGCATGATCAAAGGACCATAATTTTCCACTACAGGTAATGGCGAAAGAGCGCGTTTCGTCGGCTTGAATATTTCTGCATGTGTGGCAACGGCTCCGGATGAAGTAGATGGTACGGCGCCGGTAGAAGTAGACGGCCCAGCCTCCTCTTTTTTTGAAGATTGGACGAATTCATCGGCTGCGGTTTGCATAGCTGGTGGCATTGTTAATGATACAGCAGGTGCATCGATGTCACTGATGTTCAGCGATATGTTCAAGTTTTGGATAAAGTGATCGCTTGTTTCACCTGCCCGTATTTCGCGGATGTACTCCATAATGATATCGTCTGGAGTGATTTCGTCCGGCACGTAATCTGGATCGTTGTCTGGATCATTACTGCTATAATCATCGTCTGAACAATCCGTTCCAACAGAATCCATGAGTGACTTGTATTTGGTCTTCTGTCATTACCGATAAATTAAACTTTTTCTTTCGACAATTATTATTGTATGCCATTTTTAGATGTAAAATAGACAAAAAAGTGATGAAACGTTAGGAAACAATATCGTAACTGAGGCAACACGAATCTTCACATAAACAGGCAAGGGGCACACTTTCTATTTTCGTTTCAAAAACACACTTTTTTATAATCACTCCAATTTATATTGAAACTAATCTAGTCTATCTACTTACCAAAAAAAATTTCACTAAAATAGGATTATTTCAAATATCGAAATTTCAATTCGGCAAAATTTTTCAGAGGGGCGATAATTGTTCTGCTTTCACTTCGACCTGTCGCACAAAACTGGTGGTAAGAACGAAACGGTACAGCGTAGTGCGTTCAGACCGCGTTTGAAACGTTACTAGAAGCATTAATGGAGGTATTCAAAATAGTTTACCGCTATATAAATTTTACCTGTGGCGCAGATAAGCAATAAGTAATGGGACCCTCAGGGGCCTCTTACCAGATAGGGGGTTAACTATCATTATCGATTTAAACCTCATTATCAATTGAAGGAAATGTTAATGTCAGTAAGTATATCTTGTAAATTAATATTAACTATCATTATGGATTAAAAACGGGAATTCTTCAACTTAGGAGTAAAGTTCCAAGATTACAATACTTACCTATGTCCGACACATTTGTCAGGATGTCCATCGTATACTCAAAATTAAAATTCAAGTAAATTAGTGATCGATATCGGTATTTATACAACCAAGTAAAAGGGGGTAACAATTTCGTGTATTTATGGAAAGCAAAATCGGCGATGAGTTGGTCGGCAATGAGTTGGCCGGCGATGAGATGGTTCGGCGATGAGATGGCTGGCGATGAGTCGGCGGCACTGACGTCCCATTCCGCTTCCCGGGACTAAAAGTTTGCGGTCATAAGTTACTCAAATATCAACGTTGTTGAATGGTCCACATTAAAACTTTTTAGATACAAAAACAAAAATTTGATTACGCTATCCCTTAATGTCGAACTCATTCCGGTAACGTTACATTTTGATGCATATTCCGATATGCACATCTCGATTTTACAAAGTTTAAAATGGTGACGCTTATCCATTGGTGGTATGTGTGTGATGATATGAGGTCAGTTTTTCCCTAATCACACACGTTTAATAGTAGTTAAATACAATTGGTCCAAAAGTTATGCACACCTTTATTATAATTATATCATTCCGATAATACTCCAAACTCGAAATTCACTTCGTACTTAATTTTATTTAGCGAACTGAACATACGCGTCTATTTGTCAACTACATAACCTCACTGTCTCTCAAAATTATTGGAATGGTAGAGATGGACATTGTGCCAAAAATGTTGGGTTCATTCCGTTACGGATCATTTCGGCTATTGTATACATTACCGCATTGATGAAAAATTAATTCATAAGTTATTAAATATTTATTTCTTTAAAGCAGAATAAAATCAATGGAAGTGAATAAGACAAAGAAAGGTGCAAAAAGTAATGGGCAAAAATGGGAAGACAAATAATAAAGATTGCGATGAAAACATAAAGAAAGAGAACAAAATAAGAGGAGAGTTCAGAAATTTAGAGAAAAACTTACAGAAGAGGAATTAGAAATGACAAGAAAAAAAAAACCGCGAAAGATGCAAACAAAAAAAGAGGAAGGGAAAGTTAAATCAATACAAGAATGTTCTAATAGAGTGAATAAAGTAAAACGAAATAGATGAAAACTTGCTTCAGCAGAACATAGATCTCGAAAAAAGCAAGATATTGAATGTATAGAAGCATGAAATTCCCCACAGTCGAATATAGAGGATCCGGATGGAAATCAACAAGTAAGGTTGTTAGTTTCTCCAAGACCGTCTTCGTCCAAAAAATCCATAAGCGCTGAGAGGAAAATCTTGCAACTCAAAAATAAATGTGGCAAAATATAAAACGATTTTATAGACTTCAGGTTTAGAAGGGTCACAGAAAAAGAATCGCCAAATACTAAAATAAATATGTTAACCAGTAAAACGGCATTTGCTTTTGGTAGAAGCATTAAAGCAGAACTTGCACCAGAATATGGCTAAAGTGGGACAAGACAGAGAAAAGTTTTAAGCGGCCCCACGTTAAAGAAATATCGACTGATGAAATGCAAAAGAAATAATATCACATAAAATGCATCACTTCAAATGATCATCAATTGATAAAACCACTTAAACCTTTGTGAATACTAGAGAAAAATAAGAGACAGTAAAACTATACAGAAGTTTAGAGAGCAAATGCTAACTCACGGTAAAATATTGCATCACATAATTTTTTCCTAAAACTATGTAACGAAATATGTAACAGAAATACAAGCCATGCATTTCGGTGCAGTTAAGTGGCAGATTTCACTGTACTATTATTATGAAGATAATGCTGTGAAAAGTCTGTGCTTCTACACAGCCAGCAATTGTTTGGACCATCAGGCATATGTAGTATGGGGTCACCCAGAAAAAGTTCTACATGATATAGCGTCGAAGTTTCCAGCTACAAGGTCTGTGGATTTCTTTTCCAACGGCCCTTGGTACCAATACCGTAACAGGACCAACATATTCTTTTGGATGAAAAAGTTCCTACAGTATTCCTCAACGTGGAGCAACTATCTTAAACCATGGCGAGAGTGGCCACGGAAAAGGCCCAATGGATGGCGTGGAGGTGCTCTAAAAACAGAAGCACACTATTTAATCAACAGAAGTCATGATGATACTTCAGCGACAGAAATTGTAGCAAAACTCGGTCAAAGCAAGATTAAACTATATGAAGTACATTCTTCAGAAATAATATGGGTTAAAGATGAAATTCCACAAAGGTTGCCTTCAGTTCCATCGATCATGTTGGTACCCCAAATAGTTCGTCACAAAGATACCAAGACGTACTTGCGAAAATTCAGTGTTCAGTTTTGAGTTATGATGCAGAATATGCCCACTTCCGTTTGAAGCCAACTATCGTCACAAGACCTGATAATGAACTTGCTGTAGGTAACACTTTTCTAACCCATTAGTGTATAGTGATGCCCCTTTAAAGAGACATCTATATTTTTTATTACTGTACTGTGCCAAATCGGTTTATAAAATTTGCAGGTGGTTTAAAGTTAAGAAATGTATACCTAAACAGTGTTTAGGTTGTATTGATTAAAAATCGCTGCAAAGCGTTTTGTGATTATCGATCCTGGAATATATTCTACAAGGAATGGCGGCTAAGTTATATTTAATTAGAAAGTAATTTCAAAGATTTAATATAGAATATTTTACATATTTATAATATTCTGAATTACTACGCCTAATAAAATGTAAAACAGTGGTATTTTATATAAGCATTCTCACGCTTTGTAACAGTAGTACAAAAAGTCAAAACATGCCGGATGTGATTCATAAACAAAAAAAACATGTACAGCTTAGCATTGAAGTAAGCGGTCAGTTTCTGCTTAATGTTATGTACCTGATATAAACCCCTTTTTCTATAACAATACACAAACATAATCATTGCCATAAGAATTCGGTTTAGTAGCTTTAATAATAAATAAATAACTAGATCGAATCCGTAAAAAAAATAAATAAATAAATACTAAATTAAATAAAAAAAAAGTAACTCTAATTTGGAAATCTAAATTAAAAATAATTAAGTCATTTGGTCGCAAATAAATAACAGCCAGTCCGGTAAGTAGCACGAGAACCAAGAATCGCGTAGGGAACGATCTAATTTAAATATAATGTGATTGAAAATTATATATATATATATATATATATATATATATATACATTCATACAGTAAGTATACTCTATATTATTTATATCTTTCTTGAGTATGTCTATATTTCTACTTCTTACTTCCTTACGTGTCGGAGCAGTAGGTAAATTACTGTACGGTAGTGGTGCGATACCGTTAGTAGGGAATGCTACATCGTCCGGGGCCCGATTTGGCTAAACCGGTCTGCCAGCTATGTACTAAAATGAATAATACAATTGCCTCGGATCGACCTGGTTACAAGGAACGGTCAAGGTCGAAAGAGACAGGCCCCGTTGCTGACGACTGCGCAAGGAATGAATGGGAGTTGGTACGTGGAATGTTAGAGGTATGCATGGTAAAGAATTTGAAATTGCGAATGTAATGTATGTAATGCAACTTGATATTCTGTGTGTTTCCGAGACAAAGGGCAAAGGAAAGAGTGCTGTGGCACAAAAGGAATTGGAGTGATCGTGAATGAAAGAGAGAAAAGATACTGAACGCATTCTAGGAAAGTTCGGAGACCAAAGAGTCGATGAAAGTGGTGAACACCTGTGTGGAGTGAAGCCTACTTATATCTAATACGTGGTTTAAACATAAAAATGTGCATATGTACACATGGCAAAGGGGTGAATCTAAAAGTATGATTGACTTAATAATGTATGATGAACGACTTAGAAACCTGGCGAGACACAAAAGTAATGTACGGATCGGAGTGTGGATCGAACCACTTTTTGGTTGTATCGAGAGTGTGTTTAAGGCAAAATTCTTAAATGCGGGTTTCTTTTTTTAAATACTCAAAAAAAGCGTCGAGGCAATACACATTTAAAATCGGCTGTTTCCTATCACCTTCCATCACTATACATTCACCATACTTAGTGTTAATTACAGTTGCATTTATCTCTCATTTTTAACAATTACACGTTGCTAACTGGCCGACTCATTTCAAAACACCATACTGCGGTTTATGCAAGAAAATATGTCCTTGAGTTTGAGTACCTACCTAACAGAGCAAGTTTCAACTTGTCAAATACTCACCTTCACCTACTTTTACACAACTATTTAACCTTAACTTAATTTAGCCAATACATGAATCATTTAACCTTGACCTACTTTTTAGCATGGACAACAACCTGTCATTCTTCTTGTTTCTAAGAACTGTTTCTATTTTTAGATTTCTGAGAATGGTAAAATGATACCCCAGCAGGTCAACAAAACTTTGACCTTGAAAGTTCTATTTTTAGATTTTTAAGAATTATAATATAATAACTCTGCAGGTTAATACTCTTCGACCTTGAGAATTCTATTGTTGTATTTCTCACCACCAAAGGGCGAGTGACCTTAAACTGAGTTTGAAATTTACATTTCCCGCAAAAAAAATGAGCGAGTGACCTTGCACCGGTCCAGAACCGGCCCTATATATCGACTCTTGCATTTCGATTTCGCCCATAACACGTCGAATTTCTTTCTTTAACTTGCGAATGTTTCGGGGGATTTATTATCTACTACCAATGACGACATAATTCCAAAGAAAAAATCGTAGGGGGTTAAATCACACCACCTTGATGGCCATTCCTGGTTACCACGAAGCGAGATGAGTCGATTTGGGAATTTGCTAAATATTTATTACATCAAAATGAACCACAAAAAATATCTCACCATCGCATGGTTTCGGTCTCCATTAACTGTCAAAGATGGGCCTGCCACAGTTTCAAAAAAGTAAGGTCCGATGATACCTTCCCAAAATCCACACCAAACCATCACTGGTTGAGGATGCAAACGAATAAGGATTCTCTGATCCCCAAATACGGCAATTTTGCTTATTGACAAATCCATTTAAATAAAAGTGTGGCAGTCGCTGAAGGTGATTTTCCTCGCAAAGCCGTCGTGATCCTGCTGTCTTGTAAGAACCCAGTCAATTAAATCTCGTCTATCTTTCAGTTTCTGGGTTAATTGAATTTTGAAAGGGTAATAGTGAAGATCGTGCACAAGAATTCGCCGCAATGAATACCGTATACTCAATCGTTGGGAACGACGTCGAACTAATTTCTGTAGACTAACATTGACACTGCTACAATTCAACATAGTGTTTTCAACAGACCCGCCAGAACAAGGGCGCCAAGAATTTTTAATGTTGACTGTTGTTCCTGTTTCGTTGATTAATTCGGTACTTCATTACGTCCAAGAATCGCACGAACTCGACGGTCAATTGCTACAAAACTTTTTCCCTTTTGATAAAAGTTTTACAATTAACACACGTTGCTCAGTTGGAAAGCATTCCGTGAAGATACACAAAATGACATCGTACTGTTAACAAATATCAAGTGTTTCTGAGCAACAAACAACAAAATGGGCGATTCCAACTGGCGACAAATACATGCACAGTAAATAAACTTGAATTACTCAAATACATCATACTTCCCTCCCCTACGAGGAATTACATCAAAATCACGTGAAAGTGTGAATAAGGGTTTATAGCGGTGGGGAAGAAAGTATCAATGTAGTATATACTTAGGTAGGCTAATAGTGGAAATTTGTTGTTGTGATTCGTGGTTTAATGTGATTAATTTTTATTGCATTACGTATAGATTCGGATAGTGTGACGTCCAAAATAAAAGTATAATATTTCGTTTGTTTACAAATTAAAAGGTTGGCGTTGATGAATTGAGAGGTAAGAAGTCTTGTGACTTTAATTAAGTGTTAAAATATTGAACCTTAAGTAAGGAGTACATCAGGGTCAAGTTCTAAACAACAAAATTCAACTGTCGAGAATTTCAAATTTCTCACACATTTTTGACTTAATCCCGTAACGATCTATTTCATGTTATTCATGACGGTCTAAACTAAACAGAAAGAAAGGCGGAGATTGTGAGCGCAGAGATAAATTGTGAAGTCATTCGAGTATGTATTAGTTAGTGCGGTAGACTCAACGTGTTGGTATATGAGAGTGGATATCAAGTTAAGTAGGATATCGTTTAATTGCACGTTGATGCCGAAAGCCTCTAATTATAAGTTGTGAAAACGGCGCCACACCTTCGAACTGTGCTGCATGTGCGGGGTCTGTGTCTTGCATGCTGTTCGGAATGACACGAATAGGTAAAAGGGTGACGTAATGATGACACCCTGATATCGATTCGTTGGGACCCAAACTGTTTAGCGGCAGTTATGTGTCCGGGGAAGTCTGTACTTATTTCAGGTGACACTACGTAGTTGTTGAAGAAGTTATTATTATTACGATGGTAAGGTAGAAAAATTCACGGCCTCACAATGAAAGACTGCGACTTTCAGTTGATTTTATTTTTCTACGTAATCTCCGTTGACTTCAACACATTTGGTCCAGCGTTTCTCCAACAGCAGTATTCCTTCCCGGAAGTGAGAGTCTGGAAGGTTGTGAAAATATCCATCTACGGCCCTCTCAACTTCTTCACTGAATGCTAAGCGCTTCACAGAAACAAATTTCTTTAAGTTTGGGAACAGATTGAAGTCTGAGGGTGCCAAATCATAATATGGGGGGGGGGGCGGAGGTGGCCAGGCAAATCGTACCTCGAATCCAGCAGTTTTACCATCGCCAATATACCCTTGTGAGGTGCGTTGTCCTGGTGAAAGATGATTTCTTTCTTCTTCTCGCGAATTTTGGAATTCAGCTGGTCAAGAAAACGCTGGTCATGACCTTTTCGGCAGATGCGATCGATTTCGCTTTCTTTGGCCCTGAACCACCGGCTTCCGCACACACTGCTTGGACTGCTGTTTCGTTTCTGGGGTGTAGTGGTGGACCCATGTCACTTATGGTGACAAATCGACGCACAAAATCGGTTGGATCCCTATTGAATCGGTCCAAAGGTTACTGTGAAAATCGTTTGCGCATTTGCTTTTGATCGGCATTCAGCAAATGCGACACCCAATCCTGCGGAGAGCTTCCGTTTTCCGAATTCTTTGTGCAAAATGTTTCGCACCTTTTCCTCCGATATCCCCACAGCCTCAGCTACCTCACTCACTTTTACTAGCCTATCCTCCAACACGATACCATGCACATTTTTAATGGTTTCTGGTGTAGTTGCGGTTTTTGGCCGTCCTTCATGTGGGTCATCTTCGAGGCATGTGCGACCATGTTTATATTCAGCTGCCCACTTTTTAACAGTTGACATGGAAGGAGCAGAGCCCCGTAAACTTTTGCCAACTGCGGATGAATTTCCTTAGGGGTTAATCCATCCAAATCGAAAAATGTTATGACCGCACGATATTCAAGTTTATCCATTTTAACGAAAAACACTTAAGGAGTCTACTGCAAAAATTTGTGTAAACAAACTACTTGAGAGCACAAGTTGAAACTTGTCATACGAACCAATGACACGTGCTCCTGATTGCAGCGCCATCTCTGTGTCAGGCCGAGAACTATTCACCTTACCCTCGTATTATAATTAATCCACAAATGGAATCGATGTGAAAAGATCAATAATGGATTATACAATAAAGTAAGGGCCGAAAGGCTCCCGGTGAGTACACCTAAAAATAAGATTATGCAGAACAGATCAGATGTTATGATACTGCACCTTCAATGTTAGATACGGAGTTTGGTGTTCAATAGACCGTAACTTTTTAAATTTTCGGGACAGACGTAATTTGAGATTGTATAAAATAAACCAACAATTTATTACTTGTTCAAGTGTTCTTAACCAATCTCAAAAATAAGGGGAATGCTTAGTAGGGTTACGTTAAACCGTTAAAACGTATTGTAATTACAGTTTCTTTTGGGTGTTTATAGTGATGTGATCACTAATTAGAACTATAGTACAACATGATCGTGTGCATATTGTTTATTTTACTTCCGTTTAGCGTAATATTTTTTTGTATTCGCGATTGAATAGGTAATTATCTTCAGTGGACCTACAAATGGATTTTGTTTTAAGTCTATTAGTGACCGGTGAATGTAGTTGACTTATTTTTTATTAATTAGTGTGTTTGTAATCATTTCCCCAGACGGTAATTATAGTTTGTCATTGAAGTATTTTGTGAATAGTTGTACGTACTGTAATAATGGTGTACAAAAAAGAGGAAGACGAATTCAATATCCGATATCGTTATCATCCGACGAGGAGCAGACGACACCTATTACGAGCGAAACTACTAGTACACCATGTTTCTCGGTGTTGAGATCGACTACTACTCAAAAAGATACGCCTAATGTGTCTAGAGACAACGGTGTACCTACCTTTAACCTTGAGGGCAGACGTCAGTCTATCGAAAAATGGTGTCAACGAATTGATGAACTAAAGAATCTGTATCATTAGAACAATGAAGCGGTTGTTTATAGGAAAGGCAAGGCCCAAATTAGACGGATTAGCTAAAACGTGGTATCAAAGCTTACCGACCATTCAATATACATGGACAGAATGGAAGGAAATTCTAAAGAAAACTTTTCCTTTAAAGAGCAATTTCTATGACAGCATTATTGAAGTGGTGCGACATGTTAAGGTGCCCAATTAACCTTACATTGTTTATTATTACGAAAAAGTAGCTTTGTTAAACGAATGTAAGATATTTGATGATAATGCAGTATTCTGTATTTTGGGGGGAATCCCGGGCTCTACAGTGCAATCCGCGGCCAGAGCGAATAATTATTTAAAATAAATTTCTTAAAAACCTGTGACACGAAACCATGCGATTCCAAGGCCACTGAATACATATCTTATAAGAGAAGCGTGTCATTTAAGAAATCCAGAGGGGCTGAGCAGAAAACTTAGTCCAAAATATTCAGGCCCTATGATAATATCAAAAGTATTAACCAATGGTCGGTACAAAGTGAAGGACATGCCTTCATCAATCAGAAGCGCAAAAAAGAAGTATGAGAATGTCGTTGCTGAGGATCGTATGAAACCATGGATACCGCCAGGCGGAACTTCAGATGATCCGTTAAGTGACGGTGAATAATATGAAGAAGTCGAGTTGCGAGGACCCAACTTTGGTCAGGTTGGCCAAATGTAACGCGTCAAATACTTTTGTAGTTTATTGTGTTCTTACTTGATTAAATATGTAAGGTGGTTGGCAATAAATCAGTTCATATTATTCTACGTCTCGACTTAATTCCCTAACGATCTATTTCTTGTTATTTATGACGGTCTAACGTAAACAGAAAGAAAAATGGAGATTGTGAGAAACATACAAGGGTGCAGACTCAGTTATGTGAAGTGTGTCTTGAGAAGTACACATATCTAAATACCTGTTAAGTGTCGATATGAATTAGCTAGCATTTTGATAACACATTGGTGTAGCAAACGTGCATGTTAATATGTGAGCGCTCATATAAATTGTGACGTCATTTGAGTATGCACTAGTTAGTGCGGTAGACTCAACGTGTTGGTATATGAAAGTTGATTTCAAGTTAAGTAGGATATCGTTTGATTGCACGTTGATGTCGAAAGCCCCTAATTATAAGTTGTGAAAACGGCACCATACCTTCGAACTGCTGCAAGTGGGGGGGGGGGGGCTGTGTTTTGCATGCTGTTCGGAATGACACGATAGAGAAAAGGGTGGCGTAATAATGACACCTTGATATTGATTCGTTGGGACCCTAACTGTTTAGCGGCAGTTATGTGTCCAGGGAAGCCTATACTTATTGACACTAGCTAGTTGCTGAAGTTATTATAATTATTATTCAACAAATGGAATCGATGTAAAAAGATCAATAATGGATCATAGAATAAAGTAAGGACCGAAAGACCCCGGTGAGTACACCTAAAAATAAGATTATTAAGAACAGTAATCGTAATCCTTGTTGCATGTTTTCTCATATATCTCTTGCTAATATCGATGATAACTCCGGGGGATTGAATTGCATTGCGAATACTCACGTAAGTTACGAGTAAATAAAATGCTAAAGATATTTAATAATTTTTATCATTTCTTACACATACTTAAATTGTTTGAATCTATTTTCCAGAAAGTTGAAATGAAATGTCACATGAAGTCAAATTGTATATGAGATTATACTTTGTTTCACCGTTAAACAGGTTCCGTCAATTTGGCCGCCGTTTAAATAGATCACTAAGTGCGCGCGAACGTAACATCCAGAGGCGTGCATGGTGTAAATAATTTATGTTATAGGTAGTATAAAATGTACCACTTTAACGCGTAACTTACCGTGTACGCTGCCAATGTGGTACTTCACCGTTAAACAGGTTCCATCAATTTGGCCGCCGTTTAAATAGATCAGTAAGTGCGCGCGAACGTAACATCCAGAGGCGTGCATGGTGTAAATAATTTATGTTATAGGTAGTATAAAATGTACCACTTTAACGCGTAACTTACCGTGTACGCTGCTAATATGGTACAAATAAATTCGTAAAGATATTTCAAGGACAAATTCAGTGAATGTTTTGTTCTTTAACAAACACATCGGTTAACATAGGATACAAAATACTCTGTACATGTTAGCCCACTAATATAACGCGTGTCTATTATTGATTGAAGCTGACGTCATGTCATTTGCTTAGTATTTGCAACACTGATAGTTATATTGTAAAATCAATCGGTTTCTACCTTTTATGCCATAGTCGCACGTGTCTGTTTTTCATTAGCTTTTATTATAATTTTTCCGTTCATTCTTCATTCCTGTATTAATTTTTCGTTATATTGGAAAGATTAAAGACCAATTTATAGAAATAGATTGCATAATTTACATGAATTAATGGAAGCAGTTGAACACGAGATTCCAGGCTATTACACGGGAAGAACTTACGCATGTTTTTAAAAACATGAAGCGGAGAATTAATTTATGTCTACAGCATCAGAATCATCATTTTCAACATTTTTTGTAATTATATTAATTTAATGAAGAATGTTTGTTTGTGTTTTTGTCATAACAATAATTTTAAAATTTATTTTGTTAAATAATTGTAATTAGCAAATTTTGGCAATAAACATTTCCAAAAGTAGGGGTATTCTGTTTAATTTTAACAAATAATGTTATTACATCAAAGGTGATTACCCCATGGGACGCTAATGTCAATCGTTGCGACCGAAATGAAGTGTAGTGGTACCAACCTAATCAAAATTTGCTACATGACGTCAGCTCAATCATTAATAGACACCTGTTTGTTTTGCATGTTATATATTTAAGATAGTTAGTGACTTTGCGTTTGTGTACTAATGTTACTGTACCTGAAACGACGGTCATGTTGACGGAACCTGTTTAACGGTGAGACAAAGTATAATAATGACAGTGTCACCAACTTTGTTATCAATCACCACATTTATTAAAAATCTAAGAAGAATTTAAATTGTAGTTATTTTTTTGAGTTTGTCATCTAAAGTAAGACTTGATAAAAGCTTGTGCTATGAAACTTGTATTTTATTATACTGTTATTAAAAAATATTAGAATATAATATACCTACTAGTATACCTACATACAACATACTTACCTATTCTTTCCCATTAGTAACACTCTCAAACTTTCCAGTCCATCTAGGCAGTGTATTTTTTCTAACTGATTATCATATATATCTAAAAATACTAAAAAAGGAAATCTTTGATGCTTAAATCCTTCTAAATTATTTAGTAAATTGTGCTGAAGTGACAGTAACCTTAGGTTAACTTCATCATCTAAAATTGGAAGTACAGTAAGACCACGTCTATCTAAACTAATCCGGTCAGGATTTTTTTCTTTTTCTTGCGATGTACGATATATATGTATTGTTCCATCTGGTAATGGATGTAAAGTAATTGGTGTATAAATGGAATCATTCTTTTTTGAAAGATTTGTTACTAATGTACTATTTGACCTTTTATATAATCTTCTTGAAGCCTCTGCAACTGGTAAAGCTGGTTCAATAGTTAAAAAGTTTTTCTCAGTTCCTTTATCGTAATCTGTTGAGGCATTTATGCTACCTCTAATTCGAAATACTTTCTTCCTTTCCTACAAAAAATATGTGTTGTTTAAAAATCAAATAGTTTATTTGTTTTTAATGAAGAGAATACTTGAAAAAATAAAATTTCTAATTAGATCAAAAATTACCTAAAAATGATTCAGTTGATGACAAATTGTTTTATGATTTTGAATATTGATTTAGTGAATAGTAAATACAATAAAATTATTAGTTGAGTATTTAATCCAAGCAAGTTCGCTATCAAGGTGAATATAAAGCATTGATTTTGTTCACATTAAATTCCAATACATAAATGTGGCCTTGACTGCACACAAAACTAAGATAATGAAAATCCTTTAGATTAAAATCAACCAGTAACCTTTACAATTGAATATTTATTTCGAGTTCAAGATTAGGAGAGTAAAACTATAAACTGAAATAGTACATTGACAATACTAAAGTTGCATTAATTGAAGAAAATTGGAATAGATTCTACTGATGAATCTGAGATTTCAAAACTACACATACAAGTGGAGTTTCTCACCTATAAATAATTCAAATTATGTTCAGTAAGTCTTCCTAGCATGAGCACCTGTGTAAGCGTAAATTTGTTACAAACTATTCAAAATTATATCCTGTCACTTCTATCAAAATAATTCATAACTATGGTAAAGTTGTAAGTGAAGGTGCTAATATAAGAAATTTTACTTCATAGCTGCTCAGTACAGGAGGGCTAACTGGACACATGCTATAGGGTACATTTAAGATTTAAATAATAAAACAAAATAGTATAAATATAGGTAGCAGTCTATAATTTTAACGAATGAAATGCTAAGGTTCAAAATGAATAGCCAGTTAATGACGATGTTAAGCTTTGCAGCCTTTGTTGCAATTGTTATGTTTTTTTATCAAACTAGTGCTTTGTAAAAGTAGATGAGTGCATGGTTTTTTGAATAAAAACAACCGAATCCTGTACGTGTTTTGCTTTCTTACACACAATTAAAGGAATTGTGTCATGATGAATATGTGTATTGCTTTGTGTATAATATGAAGAAATAACTTTTTTGACAAAATACTATATTCTAAAACAACCCACTTGCTTCCCAATATCATAGACCTATGACAGAAGCCAATATTTGAAGATCAAAACACAGTTGTTACCCAGAGCTGCAGTACTGGATTGTTTAAAGAAACTGTGTAGGTGTGTGTTGGCTGAACTGCAATTTATCATGTTAACATCAAGATAGATGTCCAACAACTTTATTGATAATTGCTTTACTAATTTCTCAAATAATTTTGAAAGCTTCAGTTCTTTAGTTAAGCTCATTTACCATCTTTTAATTGGATAAGTTGTTTTCTTTCTATCAAAACAATACCTGGTTGCGTGTGTGGCTCTCGATTAAAGCCTTCTGTTGTGGTCAGTAAGCTTCTTAATCTCAATTACCCACAAGTGAAAACTAGGGCATACACATACAGTTTTACCTGTTTTATCATAATTCTATAGTTCTTTTATGCAGGTCATTCTAAAATAATAGAAATAAAGCTAGTGACACATGAGGATTAGTAAAAATGTGTGAGCACGTTTATATTCTTTCATTTTGCCATGTTCCTAAAAATCACCTTCCACTGAATTACTGATTACTTTAGACAGTTTCATTCATGCTAATTTTATTTTAGAAATTTCTTTCCCCTTAACTTTCCACTAAAACGGTCAATTTGAAAAAGACTACCCTTTTATAAAAAACTGCTAATACTTTTGACTAGTTCCAAAAAATAAAAAGTTTCACTTTATATATGAACAGTGTATTACTATGATGTTTGGATAAAACAGGTTGTCTGCCAGATCCCATCTGCAGTTAAACTTTGTGTGTATGTCATGTTTCAGGGCAGGCGTAAATTTATAAGTGATTATTTCTAAGTTACATTTATGTGCCAAGGTGCATAATGTGAAAAACACACATTATATTTTGCAGTTGCTATACAAACACAGTGTGGTGGTGGTGGTGGTGGTGGGTCTTAATATCTAAATATTGCTTTGCCAAACTGAATGAGAATGTATATAATTACGATTTCAATATTGGTGCCCACAAATAATTTATATTTACCAGAGAGGCACCACTACTACTTATTGGCATTTACATTTACTTTAAAACACTCATTTAAACGAAATGTGTACTTGAAAATTAAAGTAAATAACATTTCAATATTATAAAGAAATCTGATATTTGGGTTATATAAAAAGTTTTCTGAGGTTGTGCCTACAGTATCGGCAGCGGAGATGGTCATTTAGGGTCATAACGGAAGCGGAACTGAAATTTTTAATTCTTTTAAATTCTACCGTGGTGGCTTACGTGATGGGTAAAGAATCATTATGAGTCGTGGAAATAATATTACTTGCTTGTAACAAGTACATACACTTACACAAGTTAATGTGATTCTATGTGAACAGTAGAGTTGCCATTGTTGCTAAGATTGTAGTACCATTGATTAAGTAATAATATCAATGGTAGTACTAAGACCAAAGTCAAAAAAGTACTATTTTCTCCAACCAGTTAAAAAGACGCTATATTGTGACAGTACTTCGCACTGGCTCATTTCGGGATTCTTTGGAGTCTCCATGGCACTGTACAAAAAGTAAATTACTGTCTGTCTTATTGCAAAAAGTAATTGGACCTTGATCATATTGTGATTGTTTACAAATAACACGCTTTAGACAATTTAGACATTTTTTAAATGAAAAGAACTTAACTTGTTTACATAATCTGTCAAATCTCTTTAACGAACAGATTCATAGTCAAATTGTAGGTGCGTGTATAACTGCACATAGACCTTGTATACAAATAAAAAAATTACTTTTGTAATACAGTGGTCGATTACATTCAACTGTTTAATGTATGCATATGAATTATTGTAGCCTAAAATGTATAATTATGTAGTTTTAACAGTAATCAAATAATAAACATATTTAGAAATATAGATATTTTAAAATCACACATTTTGACGAATCAAAATTCTCCGTCACAATGAATCTTTTAATATGGTTTGAAAACAACATCTTTAATCTATGTAATGTTGACATCTGTACATACTTTAATGTTTACTAATCTGTCAAATCTCATATGAAGTCAAGTCAAATTGTCAGGGCAGGTATTTTGGAAATCGAAAAATAACATTAATATATTTGTTTGTAAAAGGCCATAAGTCGGGCAGGTAAATAGTAAATGAATAATAGAACTTTAAGCTTACATTTTATTTTTATAGGAATTTACAAATCAACTCCTTGTTGATGTCACAAGTGTTTGTTTATCTAAACAAACTACAAAATGCAATTATGTTACAGTTGAGAAAAACCCCTTTATTCTTTAATAATTGCCACAGAAACTTTATCATAAGTAGTGCCTCAATTCACAATTCTTCCTGTGGCTGCATTTGTATTTTTTACTTAAGTCTGTAAATAAAGCACAACACACCCAAGACTGAAATTGCTGGTTGTCGGTGGTACACAGTCGGAGGATGTAATACATGTGTTTGCTGGTACCGACTACCTTGTATGAGGTTTTCTCAGGGGGTTTTCCTCAAACACATGTAGCGCCATGGTCACTGCGTATATACATACCATGTGCATATACTTAAGCGAATGCTTAGGTAGTGTTTCCCCCTCAGAACCTTAACTTCGTTCCTTCAGATCCTATCCTGACCACACCCATCCTTAATTCCATCATGCATATATACGTAATATATGTACGTATGTATGCTGGGAATCCATAATTGTGGCTAAAGGAGCTCGGAAAGCTCTATTAGCCCGCCCTCTCCCTTGGGGAGGGAATGAAATACGTGGCTTTTTCCGTTTCCGTACCGAAAGGGTTGTGTATGTACTTTTCCATATATACTTGGCTCACATTTCGTTTTGAAGCATGGCTCTTACATGCCGCTATTTTGGTGACCCCACCTTTAGTGATATAACCAACATTTTGTAGAGTTTGATTCGAACAAACTGTTAGAATATCTATTATGAGCACCCAGCAATGATAATACATTTTTAAATAGCCCAGGAACATACTCAAAGTCTGAGTGTATTATCTTCTGACCATCATTATCTGACTGCCAAAATATTCCTGCTGCTACCATCGGCAAAATTTCTTTTCCTGCTTCTTTGACAACACAAGGGCTTTCAAACTTGTAAAATTATGTGACATACTCTATACCATTGCTGACATGTTTCGTCGATCCACCAGGTAGGTCAATCTTCTTCAGCTAAGAAAGCCTTTACCTCTACTAAAAGGATAGTGGCCTCAGTAATTCCTGCTGATTCTGACCTTTTTGATTTTTCATCGCTAGCCCACATTGGACACTGATAAATCCAATAATCTTTACAACTGCAACAGACACCTCCTTTCTTTTAATGTTGTTAGATATTGAATCTTTAATGCTTCATAGCAGTTTCTTGGTCCATGATTTTCTGATTAGCCGTGGCTGTATTTTACGTAGCTGTAAGGCTTACGAAAAATACCACCATTTTTATTATGTTTCTTGACTTCTTCCGTAGCTGAGATTTCCAACGCATCTGGTTTCCATCGATTACTCCCATGACACCTTCATGTTAATCAGGAAAGCCTCTGATCTTTTTTTCAACATAGTCACATCAACTTCACTACTCAATGGCCATATATGCTTTGAACAGTCCATCGTTTTTATCTACAAACACTACTTCACAAAGACCACTTCACAAAAACTAGCACAAGCATAATGGAACCCACAACTAATGTGGTTGTTTATAAATAAAAATATTTAAATTTAAACATTTTTAAATGGAAAAGAACTTGTTTAATTTCGTAATGTTTACATCTTACGAACATCAACAAAAAACTACATTTTTCTAGAAATATTTTTAGCCAACCGTGAACAGACTAAACATCAGCATCGTAAGACTGACGTTCACGGGCTGTCATCATTTGAATCAATAATACAATTTAAAAAATCTCGAATGTTCATCACAAATAACGTTTTCAGTCCTGTACCAGTATTGATATTCACTTGTAATCTCCCTAGTGCTTGGATTATTTCCGGCAATTTTTTCATCTATGCTATTAACGATAACTTTAAAACTAAAAAGTGCTCTAATAATAATTTAAATTATTCAGCTGGGTTATTTTGGAGGAGCGCAGCGTGAATTCAAAGTTACCACATCAGCTTTTATACTCTACTACAATTTTCGATATAGAAAATGTTTAGTTGTGGTACATCCCAGTGTACCCAGTGTGTCTTATAGTCAATTATACACTTTAACATTTCAAAAAACCACTCCAAACTGTGTTGTTAAGAAACATATTCAAATGTACACTAAAATTGATTATTCAGAATGCACCATGTTTATTTCCGGATTTATGCAGGTAGGGAAAGTTATGCAATCGACTATTTTTCACTATAGCTGAATCGAGCTATTAGCTCATTTTAAAACGTTTGTGTGTACGTGTGTACGTGTGTGTATGTGTGCGTGTGCGCACGTGCGTGCGTGCGCGCATGCGTGAGTGCGTACATGCGTGCGTGCGTGTGTGTATATGGATGTATGTTAGTATCTACGATAACTCCAGAACGAAAACACCTACGTACTTAAAATTTTTTATGTAAGCTTGTTTTCATTTCGCTTGGAGCTGATTAGATTTTAGGAAACATCCAGTAGTGGAGAGGAGGGTTTATTAGGGGCAGTTTTTGGTTTTTATCAAATGTTTCTAAAACAGCTATATATTTCAAAAAAATAAAAATACCTGGTTAAAGACCTCAAACATATCCATTAATTATGTTTTATGCAATTTCTTGATGCGACGCGTAACAGCGGCAAAAAGATCCTAAAGTAGAATTTAAGTGTTCGTTCAAAATTTTTCAATATCTGAATAACGTCTATTATCCTCTATATGAAATGGAGTTTTAAACGTTTGACATAGATTATTGTTTTTGTTTATACAATGCTGCCTGTTTTCGTTATGAACGTATAAAAAAAGGGTTGCATACCTAGTTATCCTAAAAAAATTACAATTAAAATTGTTTCATTTCTTTAAATTTTGACTTTGTAGGTTGGAATGTTATGTGTTGTTTCACACAAGATATTCTTTCATTTAGTGTTTATTATCCGAATCGTTATATATTATTTGTAATAGACAATTGTCGTCTTATACGACCTAAATATTTATGCTCTCAACTTTATATTTCACATTTCGTAAACATACTGCCTACTTTAAAAATCTATGAAACTGTTAAAAATGGTGTACCCACAGGGTTGTCATTGCTAAAATGGTGGTACTAGGAGTGAATTAAAAAAAGTACTAGGTATTCTGATCAAAAACGAACTATTGCGTATTTCTTTTTGGGAAGATATCGCAGATATTACAAATAACGAAGGGCAAGTCAAAGCTATTTCTATATAAAAATTGCAATTCGCAAAGACGATGCAGTAGTCACTACCAAGTACTAATTAGCGTAAACGTGATTTATAGAATTCTGATGCAAAGCAAGCTTTTTTTGGAAGTTACGTTCATTTGGATGTCGTTATTGTTACGGTATGATGTGACCCCAAAGTTAGTGGGAATTTGTAAAACGAAAATAAGTGTACGTATGTACTTTACGCCCTTACCCTATTTTGCAAAAAGCAATTTTTTCTATGTACATTGTTCAAATAGAAAAGTAATAAAACTACTGATAAAAAGCACTGGGATTAGTACTTTTGTACTCCATTAGCAACGCTGTGCACGCCTGATACAGTGTATTTATATTTTTTGTTCACGTTGTATGGATGTGAATTACTGAAGACTTCACGTTTCTATGATACCTGTAAGTACGTGTGTGAAGATAGCGACGGACATCTGAGCGACGGAGTGACGTCATCCACCAGTATGCGTATAACGAAACGTGCTATATAGAATTACATTGATGGTTTTGTATTAATAATTTCAACGCTATTGGAGGTAAAGTAATTGTAATAGCAACCATGCAATGTATATAGCACAGGACCTCTTATAATGAAGTATAAACCATTTTAATAAAGTAATATAAAAGTTATAGCTTTGGAAAAACCGTACTTATATCCCTAGCGGACCATCCACATACATGCCCCGTTTTTAGACAAACTATTGGTGCTTCTACAATTAATTAAATTATCAGACTTTCGCAAAAGTATGAAGTATCTTAATACGAAATTTCAATGGATTTCGTTCATGAATAACACAGCTAGAGACCGGCGACGGTTCAAGGCGCGCTCATTACATGCGGGCAGCGACATGCGTCTCTCGTTTTTAGGAAAACTATTGGTGCTTCTGCAATTAATTAAATTATCAGACTTTCGCAAAAGTATGAAGTATCTTAACACGAAATTTCAATCGATTTCGTTCATAAATAACACAGTTAGAGACCTGGCGACGATTCAATGCGCGCTCATTACATGCGGGCAGCGACATGCGTCTCTCGTTTTTAGGAAAACTATTGGTGCTTCTGCAATTAATTAAATTATCAGACTTTCGCAAAAGTATGAAGTATCTTAATACGAAATTTCAATCGATTTCGTTCATAAGTAACACAGTTAGAGACCTGGCGACGATTCAAGGAGCGCTCATTACATGCGGGCAGCGACATGCGTCTCTCGGTTTTAGGAAAACTATTGGTGCTTCTGCAATTAATTAAATTATCAGACTTTCGCAAAAGTATGAAGTATCTTAATACGAAATTTCAATCGATTTCGTTCATAAATAACACAGTTAGAGACCTGCGACGATTCAAGGCGCGCTCATTACATGCGGGCAGCGACATGCGTCTCTCGTTTTTAGGAAAACTATTGGTGCTTCTGCAATTAATTAAATTATCAGACTTTCGCAAAAGTATGAAGTATCTTAATACGAAATTTCAATCGATTTCGTTCATAAATAACACAGTTAGAGACCTGGCGACGATTCAAGGCGCGCTCATTACATGCGGGCAGCGACATGCGTCTCTCGTTTTTAGGAAAACTATTGGTGCTTCTGCAATTAATTAAATTATCAGACTTTCGCAAAAGTATGAAGTATCTTAATACGAAATTTCAATCGATTTCGTTCATAAATAACACAGTTAGAGACCTGGCGACGATTCAAGGCGCGCTCATTACATGCGGGCAGCGACATGCGTCTCTCGTTTTAGGAAAACTATTGGTGCTTCTGCAATTAATTAAATTATCAGACTTTCGCAAAAGTATGAAGTATCTTAATACGAAATTTCAATCGATTTCGTTCATAAATAACACAGTTAGAGACCTGGCGACGATTCAAGGCGCGCTCATTACATGCGGGCAGCGACATGCGTCTCTCGTTTTTAGGAAAACTATTGGTGCTTCTGCAATTAATTAAATTATCAGACTTTCGCAAAAGTATGAAGTATCTTAATACGAAATTTCAATCGATTTCGTTCATAAATAACACAGTTAGAGACCTGGCGACGATTCAAGGCGCGCTCATTAATCGCGGGCAGCGACATCCGTCTCTCGTTTTTAGGAAAACTATTGGTGCTTCTGCAATTAATTAAATTATCAGACTTTCGCAAAAGTATGAAGTATCTTAATACGAAATTTCAATCGATTTCGTTCATAAATAACACAGTTAGAGACCTGGCAGACGATTCAAGGCGCGCTCATTACATGCGGGCAGCGACATGCGTCTCTCGTTTTTAGGAAAACTATTGGTGCTTCTGCAATTAATTAAATTATCAGACTTTCGCAAAAGTATGAAGTATCTTAATACGAAATTTCAATCGATTTCGTTCATAAATAACACAGTTAGAGACCTGGCGACGATTCAAGGCGCGCTCATTACATGCGGGCAGCGACATGCGTCTCTCGTTTTAGGAAAACTATTGGTGCTTCTGCAATTAATTAAATTATCAGACTTTCGCAAAAGTGTGAAGTATCTTAATACGAAATTTCAATCGATTTCGTTCATAAATAACACAGTTAGAGACCTGGCGACGATTCAAGGCGCGCTCATTACATGCGGGCAGCGACATGCGTCTCTCGTTTTTAGGAAAACTATTGGTGCTTCTGCAATTAATTAAATTATCAGACTTTCGCAAAAGTATGAAGTATCTTAATACGAAATTTCAATCGATTTCCTTCATAAATAACACAGTTAGAGACCTGGCGACGATTCAAGGCGCGCTCATTACATGCGGGCAGCGACATGCGTCTGTCGTTTTTAGGAAAACTGTTGGTGCTTCTGCAATTAATTAAATTATCAGAATTATTTATGACCTCAATGTGATAGATAAGTCGCATTATCGTCCCATACTTTAAAAAGTAACTCACGGACAATGTAATGTCTTGCTTTATTTCACGATGAAACTTTCCTGTTTAAATTATTTGCTGAAAATTACAGGGGTAATTTGGAAGAAAATTGTGAAAGAAAAATGAACAATTATAGATTAAACAACATGCGTTGACGAATTGGATTATGGATGTGGGTGTGGTTACATTATTATCCTTTACTTATTTTATCTAATTTTTTATTTGACACATGTAATTACCTAAAAGTAATGCGACATGATATATAGAGACTCATTGTTATGATCCTTGAGATAATTTTTCTGTTGAAAGTGAAAGCAATCGGAATTTTTTGTATGAATAACTGCGCAAATAGCCTCAGTTGCAAAATTGACACTATTACATCAAGCTTCCGTCCTTTTTTTTTTCTTTAAAGCAGATGTTGCAATTCCATTATTATAGTCAAGTTAATGTCTATGTAAAATGAATGGAATTTTAATTATTTTTGTAATCCCTTGGCATTAACAGTATGCCGATCACTTTAATGTTGAAGGAAATAGGCGATTAGGGAAAATTTTATTTTATTAACAATAAATTAAAAATTAAATTTTGCATTAAAATCTATTAAAGTAAAATAAAATGCAGTACATACTTTTTAGTTCTATTAGTAGTAATTAATTAGTTTAAAATTATAGGTTTATCAGTCATAAAGCGAACAATCGTAACCACAAAATATGAAAATAATGAATAAGGGAAATTTAATTAATTAATTTCCTTCGACTCAATCGATTTGGATTTCATAAATATAGAAATAGTCTTATTGTTTATTCCTGCTCTAACAAAAAGTTTGGGCCCATGTGGAACTTCAAATTGTTAATTGACAGTGCCTAATTTTCATTACCTTTGTTAAGTTAGAATTGCTTTCGTGATCATAAACTTTCCCTAGTAGGGAGGGTTAATTAGAATGATTTAGTCTCGTTCTTATACAATGAAATTTAATTTTTTTAAAAGATTAATATTAAAATCGAAACACTTAATCATTTCCAATCCTTGAACCTTTATGGTTTAATTAAGATATAAACCATAGTTTCGATAAATAGGTACCATTAATTAGTAAAAAGAAAAATAGTTTTTGTTTATAGGCTCGGGTATTAAGTATGCCTGTCATAGAATTTTCTTCTTTTTTTTATTTTATTTTTTTTTTATGATTGTGTACCTGAATTTGGCCTATCGTGCTAAAGCACTCAGGAACACCTAGGAACACTTAGGATTGCGCCCGTTTGGTGCAAGTGGAGATTTGTACTGCATACTGATGATGTGAATGAGCGAAACGAGTGTTTCTCGCAAAGATAGCCCGAGGTGGTATCAAAGAATATAGTTCAGCAGCACAATAGCCGTTGTAATAACGATAATACAAGGAAAGAATTGAAACCATCCTTCTATGCTCAAGGGTCTGTATTTGAGAAGTTAAGGACGGGCCATTTATAAGCCTGATCGCTCTCTTTTGAATACGATCAACGATATCGAGAGCGTATTGGGGAGCACTAACCCAGAGGTGAGAATTATATTCCAGATGAGGCTGAATTTGGGCCTTATACAACAGAAGAAGTTGTCGAGAGGTAAAGTACTGCTTAGATCTGTACAAAAAGCCTATTTTACGAGCAGCTGTTTTGGTAGCTGACAAAAGATGGTCAATCCATGAGAGATTTGAAGATACAGTCATACCCAACAGAGTAATAGAGTGTGAAAGCTTAAGAACTGAGCCATTCATACTTACAACAGGAAATGATCGATCTTTTTTGGCGGACACAAGGCAACACTGAGTTTTGAAAGCATTAAATTTAACTAGATTATTGCTTCCCCAATCGAGAATACGTTGAATGTCTTTGTTGATTGAATTTGCCATTTCAGCTTTAATTTCTTAATTAGACATAGAATGTGGATTATCATTATGAGTAGACTGAGATGAACTGCAGTGAAAAGTGCTATCGTCAGCAAAGCAATGAATGGGGTTAGTTGTTGAATAAATAAGGTCATTTATCTACAGCAGAAAAAGTGTAAGCGCTATAACGGATCCCTGTGGTACGCCCGCGTTAATGCTAACTTCTTTTGAAAAAAACCATCAACTACGACACGTATTCGTCTTTTATCAAGGAAACTAGAAACCCAGTTGATGAGCGTATCATTTAACCCAAGCCAGGTGAGTTTGGCAAGTTAACACTTATGCCAAACTTGGTCAAATGCCTTTGAGATATCTAAAGCGACTACAACTGTTTCACCGGACTGCTCTACTGTATTGTTCCAAACTTGGGTCACATATGAAAGAAGATCACCTGTTGAACGACTTTGCCTAAACCCATATTAGTGGTCACTAAGGAGTTTGTTAGTTTCAAGGAACGTGAGCAGTTGATGGCTTTTTCCATGATTTTAGTCAAAATGGAAGTGCTGGCAATTGGTTGATAGTTTGAAGGAGTGGTCTTATCGCTTTTTTTGGGAATAGGTTGAACATTTGCTAACTTCCATGATGAAGGGAATTCCCCAGAAGACATAGAGATCGTATAGAACTTAGATAGGACTGCTACTATTTCGGGGGAACATTTCTTTAAGACAATAGCTGGGATACCGTCTGGGTCAGTCGCCTTATTGAGATCAAGCCTACTGATGATCGATTCCAAGAGCTTGTACTGAAAATGAATTGGTTTCATAGCGCATGAAGAAGAGTTGACTAGGGGCACATCTTTTTCAGAATCATTGAGACACGACTTTGATGCAAACAAATCCACAAAAACATTGGCTTTGTCTACAGAATCAGCAACTATCGATCCGTCAATAGATGTTAGGGGGGGGGGGGGATGAAGACGTTCCAAAGTTTTTACTAATGGCTTTAGCTAAAGACCAAAATTTAAGACTGCCTAAAGGAGCGCAAGCCTTACTGAACCAGGGTTGGGAACGTGAATGACCTATACGGTACTGTTTTTGGGAATGTATAACTCCATTCCCATGAGGATGACTTCAGATACTGAAAGAGCGATGTCCGAAGAAGAGGAGGACTTAAAACAATATTCGCGCCATGGAAAGGTTACAAAGAAATCCTGTAAATCACTCCATCGAGCTGACTTAAAGCACCACAAGGTTCTATCGGTTTTGCGAACAACAGTGGAATTAGTTACAGTAGAAATGATTTCTATTAGACAATGGTCGGAAAGACCTAAAGGCGAAAGAACGGAAGTTTTATAAACAAGAGGGTTTGATGTAAGAAAGAGATCTAGAAGATGTGGAGTATGGTTAGGGTTATCAGTGATTCTTGTGGGTTCAGAAATCATTTGTGTGAGATCACATGAAGTAGCAAACGTTTCTGCACTATGACCAGCGGGATTTGTAGTAGATGAAAACTGAAGCCAATTAGAGTTATGAACATTGAAATCGCCTACAATTGAGATATCGCAAGATGGAAACTGGCACAAGAGATAGTCAACTTTCATACTAAGGTAATCGAAGAAGTCTTGAAAGTTACTGTCATTAGGAGACCTATAAACGCAACAATAGAATTTCACAAAATTAGAACCAGAATGTTTAAACCAAATCACGTCAAAATTTTTATTTTCTAAGGAAGAAACCCTCTTGCAAGCAATTCTGTCCTTGATGTAGGCACATACGCCTCCTCTATATCGAAAGTTAGAGTGAAGGTGGTATTGAGGAAATTGCAAGTCGGGTGACTCGGAGCTTTCAGAGGAGACTTGTGTTTCAGATAGAAACAAAATATCAGGTTGTAATTGTTCAAGATGTTGGTGAATAGCATTAAGATTAGACCTGATACCGCGGATGTTGCAGTAGTGAATCAGAAAGTTGATACTTTCGATGACCGAGGTCGCTTGGGCCCTGTCTTCCCGAACATCAGAATGGGGTTGGATTTTACGTCCGGCATTTATTACCCTAGAAACCACAGCCATCTTATTTTTTAATTTGGGACTTTTAATCTGATAGGAAGACATTGAGGGCGAGAATGAAGAATAAGGATGAGAATAGATTAAGGATGAAGAAAAAGGTAACCGGCAGCTCTTACCGAGCTCAGAAAATCGGCGACCCAATATTAAGGAGTCCATGGTAAGGGTGGTGGTACCTCCCCGGCTGGCATGGAGTACACATGCCTACTACCTTTATTATACTTGTTATTGTCAAAATGTTTGGGCCTAAAATTAAACCATGAGGAACTCCAGATGCATAAAGCTTCTAGGACCAGCTGTGGTTGTGCAAAACACTTTGCAGTTGGGAAACATCAAACAGGATTCTTAACAAAAGTAAAGGTTGCCTTTAGTAATCGGGTTTAAAAACAAACAAAATCAAAGGTTAGGCCACACGTTGTCAACCTTATGTTTCACATCCAATTCGCGTTTAACCTAAAACGCATTCCTCTGCGCCCTCTCTTTAATTTCAACCACTAGCATCATCCTTATTTACATTTCGATAAAATCGGTATCCTACATCCCCTAGATGTCACACGTCGAACTCCTACTAACAACAAAAAATTAACAACAAAATCAGACAACCCGTTCAGACAGTATCGTGTTTTTATGCGAACACAGGGTTTGTCCTGTGCCCTTCTAATTTTCTTTTATTTTCCGTCCGATTTTTATAAAATTTGATAAACCTAACCTAGAGAGCTTGATTAGCACTCGAATTCAACACAGCCTGTTCCCATCTAAATTTTTAAGCGAAAACGCATCCTTCCGCGTTGACGTCAAGTTTTCTTTATTTACCGTCAAATTTTAATGGAATTTGATATCCCGCATTCCATAGATGTCGTGAGTTAACCCCCCCCCCCCATTGTTAGCATCCCCTGATGACTTTCAAGCGTTGGTTATAGCGCGTGGGTCCTTCGAAGAATAATTTAAGGAAATGCGTTTTTAAGCGAAAACGCGTCCCCTACGCACTCTTCAAACTTTTCATTTACCGTCTGAGATTGCTGAAATTTGATATCCTAACTCTCCAAGCCGTCCTAAGTTGAACTGCCCGTCCTCTCCTCGCGATTTCTTTAAAAATATTCTGAAGCTTGAGAAAATTGAACGGAGCTCACTTCAGACCCGGAGAGGAATTCAACTCCTTTCACCTCCAAAACTGACAACCCTTTCTTGCTGTATCGCATTTTTGAGTCTTGAAAGTTAGCACATGAACTGGCAGTAACAAATTGCTTGAAAATTCCAGCAACTTGGAACACGAATAGGATAGCTCGCATAGAATGAATGAGAGCTTTTATAAGAAGAAATCCAATCCTCTCATTGAGAACACCAGAAAGCTGCAGTCTTCTCCGTGTCACATCTTTTAACGAACATTATGTATTGATAATTTACGTAATGTATTAGATAGACGAGCGATTTAGTGATGACACGAGAATGTATAACTTAGACGAGACATCAACGGTTACTATACAACAATCAGCAAAAGTCGTGGCTGCCAAAGGTGCTAAGCAGGTAAATAAGGTTACCAGCGGAGAAAAGGGAATTCTTGTGACAAGATACTACAGGAAATGATTTACTAGCTGCAATGGTGTTTCCCCGCATGCACTTTAAGGAGAACATGATTGCAGGAGCACCGTCTGGTAATTTGGGACTGGAAACCCCAACAGGGTGAATGAACTCGGAGTTGTTCTTAACAGTTATGAAACATTTTGTTAAACATACAAATAGTTCAAAAGATTATCCAAGCAGCCTTCTGTTGTATGACAACCACGAAAGTCACCTGTCTATAGGTGTGCCGAATTTTGCTAAGTACAACGGTGTTACTATTCTGACCATTCCTCCTTAAATAAGCTTCAGCCTTTAGACGTCAGAGTTTTTAAGCCAATTAGTTTAGCATACAATGCTGCTGTACACAGTTGGTTACTGCGCAATCCTCGAAAGCCTATATCTACATTACCCAGTTGTGGCTTGTGTCGGTGCAGTATTTTTAAAGTGAATGCTTCCACGTAATATTACCTCAGCTTTCGAGAAAGGGAGATATCCGTATGATCGTCACGTGTTTATAGAAGTTGATTTTTTACCTAGTTCCGGTACCGACAGACCTGTTCCAGACAAATATCCAGACATCACAAATCAACTTGAAGAAAAACCCACACATTCACATAGCCATACACCACCTCTACCAGAACCACCTCAAGCGACACAACTCATTATTGGACAATTTGTTAGCTCGCAACATATCAAAGGTTACCTTAACGGCGAAGCAAGAAAAATCAGCTAGGCAGAAAAAAAGGCAAATGTGTAATTGCCACTGACACCCCTGAGAAACAAGAAATAGAAGATGTGCTTAACAAAAGACAGGAGGCATTAGATAAACAAAACAAGAAGAAAGCCATTAAAAGAAAAACTGTAGACGACGAAAATGAGTCATTAGAAAAACAAAATACGAAGAGGGCAACCAAGAAAATAACTGTAGATGATGAAAAACTGAAGTATGGAATTTTGATAACACTAGCAGTAATTTTGAATCAAAAGTAGATCCCTCTGGAAAATTTGTCTTACCGGATGTTCCAGACAATTCCATCGTTTTAGAAAAAGACATCAAAGTGATTTTACCTCAACCTACTCGCTACACTCAAACAAAAAAACAGAATTCACAGTATCACTTTGAAGTAAGTTTTGATTTAATAGATAAAAACCCTTGTTAATGTCTTAGTCTTTCCCACCCCCGCCGGGTGCATTATTTTATGTAACCGACAATCCTGACCACCCGAAGTGAACCGATGATTCAGACTCTCACGTAGGTTACATGGTTTCTCTCTAAAAAATGCAAATAAAAAGGAAAATTAAAATCTAGGGTAACCTAGGTTTTTTGGAAATCAAATGGAAATAAAAAGGAAAATTTAAATTTACGGTAACCTAGCCTATCGTAGACTTTATTTTTCCCCATTATTTCCATTTTTTAGGCAGAAAGTTTATGTAACCGACGTGCGAGTCTGAATCGTTGGTATCTTAACTCCAGGTTAGTCACTTCGGGTGGATGGATTGTCGGTTACATAAAACAATGCCCCCCGGGTAACAGTGAGACATATGTTAAGGTCCGTATATATTACAAATTGCTAATACCATTATCGACCACATTTTTAATAATTTAAAGTTTATGATCACGAAAGCAATTCTAACTTAACAAAGGTAATGAAAATTAGGCACTGTCAATTAACAATTTGAAGTTCCACATGGGCCCAAACTTTTTGTTAGAGCAGGAATAAACAATAAGACTATTTCTATATTTATGAAATCCAAATCGATTGAGTCGAAGGAAATTAATTAATTAAATTTCCCTTATTCATTATTTTCATATTTTGTGGTTACGATTGTTCGCTTTATGACTGATAAACCTATAATTTTAAACTAATTAATTACTACTAATAGAACTAAAAAGTATGTACTGCATTTTATTTTACTTTAATAGATTTTAATGCAAAATTTAATTTTTAATTTATTGTTAATAAAATAAAATTTTCCCTAATCGCCTATTTCCTTCAACGTTAAAGTGATCGGCATACTGGTAATGCCAAGGGATTACAAAAATAATTAAAATTCCATTCATTTTACATAGACATTAACTTGACTATAATAATGGAATTGCAACATCTGCTTTAAAGAAAAAAAAAAGGGCGGAAGCTTGATGTAATAGTGTCAATTTTGCAACTGAGGCTATTTGCGCAGTTATTCATACAAAAAATTCCGATTGCTTTCACTTTCAACAGAAAAATTATCTCAAGGATCATAACAATGAGTCTCTATATATCATGTTGCATTACTTTTAGGTAATTACATGTGCCAAATAAAAAATTAGATAAAATAAGTAAAGGATAATAATGTAACCACACCCACATCCATAGTCCAATTCGTCAACGCATGTTGTTTAATCTATAATTGTTCATTTTTCTTTCACAATTTTCTTGCAAATTACCCCTGTAATTTTCAGCAAATAATTTAAACAGGAAAGTTTCATCGTGAAATAAAGCAAGACATTACATTATCCGTGAGTTACTTTTTAAAGTATGGGACGATAATGCCACTTATCTATCACATTGAGGTCATAAATAATTCTGATAATTTAATTAATTGCAGAAGCACCAATAGTTTTCCTAAAAACGAGAGACGCATGTCGCTGCCAGCATGTAATGAGCGCGCCTTGAATCGTCGCCAGGTCTCTAACTGTGTTATTTATGAACGAAATCGATTGAAATTTCGTATTAAGATACTTCATACTTTTGCGAAAGTCTATAATTTAATTAATTACAGAAGTACCAATAGTTTTCCTAAAAACGAGAGACGCATGTCGCTGCCCGCATGTAATGAGCGCGCCTTGAATCGTCGCCAGGTCCCTAACTGTGTTATTTATGAACGAAATCGATTGAAATTTCGTGTTAAGATACTTCATACTTTTGCGAAAGTCTGATAATTTAATTAATTGCAGAAGCACCAATAGTTTTCCTAAAAACGAGAGACGCATGTCGCTGCCCGCATGTAATGAGCGCGCCTTGAATCGTCTCCAGGTCTCTAACTGTGTTATTTATGAACGAAATCGATTGAAATTTCGTTTTAAGATACTTCATACTTTTGCGAAAGTCTGATAATTTAATTAATTGCAGAAGCACCAATAGTTTTCCAAAAAACGAGAGACGGATGTCGCTGCCCGCGCGGAATGAAAGCGTCTTGAAGCGTTGCCAGGTCTCTAACTGTGTTATTTATGAACGAAATCGATTGAAATTTCGTATTAAGATACTTCATACTTTTGCGAAAGTCTGATAATTTAATTAATTGCAGAAGCATCAATAGTTTTCCTAAAAACGAGAGACGCATGTCGCTGCCCGCATGTAATGAGCGCGCCTTGAACCGTCGCCGGTCTCTAACTGTGTTATTCATGAACGAAATCGATTGAAATTTCGTATTAAGATACTCCATACTTTTGCGAAAGTCTGATAATTTAATTAATTGTAGAAGCACCAATAGTTTGTCTAAAAACGGGGCATGTATGTGGATGGTCCGCTAGGGATGTAAGTACGGTTTTTCCAAAGCTATAACTTTTATATTACTTTATTAAAATGGTTTATACTTCATTATAAGAGGTCCTGTGCTATATACATTGCATGGTTGCTATTACAATTACTTTACCTCCAATAGCGTTGAAATTATTAATAAAAAACCATCAATGTAATTCTATATAGCACGTTTCGTTATACGCATACTGGTGGATGACGTCACTCCGTCGCTCAGATGGCAGTCGCTATCTTCATACACGTCCTGTAAGTTTGGTTATATTGTAAAAAATAACGGCATGGTTTAAATTACACGACTTTTTTTCAAAACAATACATTTTTGCTAGTAATAGTTCTTACAAAATGGCAGACAGTTTATCTGATAAAATAGCGGGCATCTTAAATGCAGCTCCTACCAGTTTTGATCCTGAAGATGATGTAAATACAGAAACGATTGCACGTGTCGAACATCAATATACCCAAGATAATTCAGAAAATGATGATGAACTAACTCAAAGTTTAAGCCAATTTCGTAAACAAAATGTTGATTTATTAGAAGATGTAGATAAACGCTATGAAGGTAGACGAGGCAGTAGAAAGAAGCTTTTACAGCATGATGAATGGGATTCTGAAAGTGAAAGTGAAGAACAAGAGGTAGAACAGTCAAATGTGGAAGGTTGGTTTTTTAACAGTCGTACCTTAAATCTTTATGTGGGTTTCATTTTCTGAGACGGTCATTTGTGTAAATTATCATGCAGATCCAATTTAACACATGCATTATATTAACAAACATAAATTTTATTGTAACATTGTGTATATGCACTATTTCGCTATGTTCGGTATTACAATTATATGTGCATGGTGTAGAGAGCCCTCTCTTTAATTTTACAGTGCCAACAAAGTATACTCGGTCTGGTAACATTACTGATTAATATTTTAAATTCATAGTCTAACCCTTCTACTTATTGTGATAATTATATAGAGTAAATTGTGCATTTGTAAAATGTACTAATTCAATGGAGCCACATAGTAAGTACATATATAATTATGAGAATGAAAATTTCACACAAATCTTTTGCTTCTAATTCTAACATGTGAAAAATCTAACCTATAAAATGAATGTGCATTAGCTCTATTAAGTTTTTAGATTGGAGAGTGTTAACCTTGTTGTGATTAAAGCGGACATGTATAAAAAGAACGAACTCAGATCAATACACTTCGATTATGCAGTTTGTATGACCGAATGTAATTGTACAACAAAGTTAGCTTAGCTTACACTCAAACTCTAATGAATTATTGAAAGCAGCATGTATCATTGAATATTATGAATATCTTAATATATGGAGAATTTACATAAGATTATTACTTAATATACTCATTGTTTTAGGTTCTGGAAATAGTACTGATGAAGATAGTGATGATTATGAAGAATATGAAAGTAATGGTGAAAACTTAGATGATATTACCGACACTACAAATGTGTTTAAAGATTCAGAAACAACCTTAAGGACTCATACAAATAAAAGTTCTTGTGTACGGCAACAATTAAACATTTGGGAAAATTTTTTAGAGATGAGAATTCAGTTACAAAAGTGTTTACTTACGGCCAATAAAATGCCACAACCTGCTCATTTTCAGGGATTAAAGAATATCGATCATAATTTCCAACATGGTGTGGAAAAATCTATAGATTACATTAAGACTGTACTCGATAAATTTTTATTGTTACAAATGTTATTATTTAAAAATTATCCAGAAACAAAAAAATTCTTTTCTACAAAAAAGGTAGAAAGTGATGAAACTTCAAGCGATATTGAAGAACAAAACGATAATGATGACGGTCCTTACAAGAAGAGAATGAGATTAACTGAATATAGCACAGAATTGGGTAAACGATTTAATTTATATCATGATTATCGCAATTCTGTTTTACACAAGTGGCATGATAAAACACGAATTGGTACTAATAAATCTAATAATATAATACATTCAGTTACCGAACAAATTGACCATATATTAAGTAGTAAAGAAAAATTAATTAAGGCCACACAACTAAAACGTGCTGAGTATGATATATTAGGTGAAACAAATTGTGCAGTAGAAAATACTGAGAACAGTGAAAACAAAGCAAGTAACAAGGACGTATATAATGTAAATATATTTGATGATACAGATTTTTATCATCATTTACTACGTGAATTAATTGAGTTTAAATCATCTGATCTTACTGATCCAGTAAAGTTAGGTAGACAATGGATGCAGTTACAGAATTTGAGAAGCAAGATGAAGAAAAAGGTAGATACCAAAGCAACAAAAGGCAGAAAAATTCGTTATGTTGTTCATTCAAAGTTGGTTAACTTTATGGCTCCAATTGAAGACTGTATGTGGCAGGAAGGTGCAAAAAATGAACTTTATAATTCACTATTTGGAAAAAATCAATCAATTAAGACAACTTAAATCATAAATTTAGTTTAGTCTTGTTAAATATATACTTGTGATACACTAATAATAATTTATTTCTTTTCTTAAAATAAACTTAAAACTTATTATTTACAAATAATGCATTTACCAGGATATCTTTAAAATACTGACGCATAATACTTCTTTCATGATGTCTGAATAAAGTATGTCCTACTCAAGGGAAAACCGCTGACAAATATTTTGCATACCTAATTGGAAAACTTCATCCATTCTAACTGCATATATTTCACTGAAAATCGACTTTAAAAAACCTCACAGACTACATTAATACTTCATGAACTTCATTAAAATGTAGCAAATTTTATGGACTTCATTAATCCTGCATTGCACATGCTATGAGGGAATCCCTCACATTGTCTTTTGACTATAACATTGTAATTCTTTTTCCAATGACTTTGGGGTTTTAGCAATGTGTTCGGTATCTGCTTATGTGCTGCTTTTGAGGGATTTTGTTATTTGTACTTTGCGGTATTTATTATCAGATGGTTTTCAATACTTGTGATGTTTCCCTCATAGCATGTATAACCCCGTGACTCTTCGGATAGTTTATTTTATTTTAGCTGTTAACTTCTTTGTTTTTTATTTTTTTTTTACATTTTTTTATAGCTTTAAAAATAATATATTTTGGATTTAACACCAAATCTTTTTCTGAATGATTATGGATTACCCCTTTGTAAGTTTTAACTATTAATTACTCTTATTTATTATTTGTACTACGTTTTTTACTGTACTTATTCGTTGCACTTGATTATAAATTATATTTCCGTAAATTTTAAGTCTTCATAGCTTTTTCGTTTTAAGTATCTATTATTTCACTACACTTTTTATAGGTTTATTGATAATTTCTGTAGCGATTTGTGTAGTTATGGATACATGAGGGGAGAAACAGTTGCTGCAGTGGTTTGATCAAGTTGATAACGAACAGGAAGACTTTCCTTCATATGAAAGTGACATTGATAATGCAGAAGTGCAAGATCGTGATGGTGAACATTGTATTTTATTGAAAATAAATAAAAATAACTTTTCAATTCGACACTTTAAATTCAGCAAACATCGGCTAGGAATTTCACAAACTTCATTAACCATTACCAACTTAAGCAATACAGTGCAAACTCACCAATCCAGACCTTCGTTACACCAGATTCTTTAATAACTGTACAAGCGCATCCTACTTTCATTGTGTACTTTGTAGTCCAGATTTGAGAGTACTGAGTAATCCGGACTATGTACACACACTTTTAATAGATCTAATATCTAATGCTTCGTATCGCGTTTCATGATTGATAATTTAAATATTCTTTACATATTAAAATGCTCCCTAAAAGAAAACATACAAAATTATCAATAAAACAAACTTCTGATATAATTAAAAAAACTAGACCATGGAGAAAGTATTGACAAATGAATACGGGGTGGGGACATCAACAATCTCTGCTATAAAACAGAACAAATACAAAATTAACAGGTG